>JAOSBO010000005.1:38606648-38622403 GCA_027563915.1 Erythroxylum rotundifolium
CGACTAGGAAAAGGAGGTTGTACACTGAACTTAGGCATGACAATGCAAGAATCACCCTCTTTTTTCTCTTGTGACTGTTTTGGAGCTTCTTTCTCTACTTCTTTTTCAACCTCTCACTTAGAAACCTTTGGCGTAGGTTCCTTTAACTCTTTACCACTTCGAAGTGTGATAACACAAGCACTCTTGTTTGGATTCACCTCAGGTTGAGAAGGGAACTTTCTTAAATTTTGTGCCTCCAACCTGTTGATGGCAATCTCCATTTGGCTCATTTGAGTGTCAAGATTTTGTATGCTGGCTTGCGTATCTTGCTGAAATTTCATGGTATTCTTTTGAAAGTTCATAGTATTCGTGGCCAACGTCTTGACTATATCCTCCAAAGAATTATTTTTATCAGAACTTTGTCCCATTTGCTGTTGTTATCTAGGCACATAAGGCTGTTTGTATGGCTGAAAATTAGAACTTACTTGTTGTCCCTGATTGTTGCCATAACGGAGGTTCGGATGATCTCACCAACCCAGATTATATGTATTTGAAAATCGGTCATACTTTCTTTGAGGATGTCCCAAATAACCACCCATTACCTTGGCTTCTTCAACATGATCTTCTTATAGAGTAGGACACATATATGTGGGATGACCAACCATAGAACAAATTTCACAAGTTTTAACTTCCTCTTTCCGTGATACCGCAAGTTGACGCACCAAAGAAGTCAAATCATCTAATCTTACTTCCATCGACGAAACACCCATCTCATTAACTGTCTTGAACCATAATCATTCCCAGCCCCAAATTGTTGAGAGTTAGAAGCTATAGTTGAAATCAAATCCCATGTAGCTGCTGGTGTTTTATCAACTAGCGCTCCTCCACTTGCAGCATCTATCATACTCCTGTCAGTCGGTGGAAGACCTTCATAAAAGTATTGAATCAACAATTGCTCGCTGATTTGATGATGGGGGCAACTTGCACACAGCTTTTTAAATCTCTCCCAATATTCATATAATGACACCCTTGTGTTTTGTCGAATGCCACAAATTTCTTTTCTCATATTGGCAGCCCTGGCAGCTCGGAAAAATTTCTCCAAGAATAACTTCTTCATCTCTTCCCATGTTCTCATACTTCCAGCAGGTAAATAATATGACCAATCTTAGGCATCGTCCTTCAAAGAAAAGGGAAAAGCTCTCAGCTTTATCTGCTCTTCTATGACATTAGTAGGCTTCATTCCCATATAAACAACATCAAACTCCTTCAAATGCTTATAAGGATCTTCTCCCAATGTACCTCGAAAAGTGGGTAACAAGTAAATCAATCCCGACTTCAGCTCAAAAGTGTTGTTATCACCTAAATTCGAAAAATTAATGCAATGAGGCTGTTGATCCTCAACTGGAGCAGCCAGTTGACGTAAAGTGTGATTTTCATCCATGTTTCTTTCCCTCTGTCGTTCTTCTCTCAGTACTTGTCGTCTTTCTCTTGTCTGCTTTCTTAATGCCTTTGCTGTTTTCTCAAGTTCAGGATTGTACTGCAAACTTTCGGACTGATTCAAACGCGTAACGTACATAAACTGTCAAAAAAACCCCAGCAATAGCGCCAAATTTTGGTGAATGCTATCGCCTGCAACCAAATATAAAAAGAAACCAACTTTCTGTAACATAAATTAATGTAGTAGTGAAAAGTAGGGATCGTTCTCACGAGGAATTCAGACGTTTGTAGTTACGCAATAAAAAAGGGGGGTTTTTTGTAATTGTTAATTAAACAGAATTTAATTGGAAATTGAAATTAAAAATAACTGAAAGCAAAATAATGAGAATTTAACAACCAATAGAAATAAATCTTGGTTTCTGATCTCCTTCGTTATTGAACTTGCGTTGATAATCGACCTAAAAATAATCAATTTATTAGTTTAGCATTAGTCGTGGTAAATTTCTTTACAACCAGGATACGATCTCAGATTTAATTAATTTATAGCTTTATGAATCAAGAAAATCGACAAACTAGACAACATACATACGATTTATATTTAACCTAGACAATTATTTTTCCTAGAATCATGTCCCTAACGTAGTAGACAAAAATCCTAGTCGCTACTTTTGATTAAAAGAATTGAACGTCAACCTTTTTAATCTAGCGATTGATTGAATAAAAATACAAACTAGTTGCGCACCTAATTGTCAAATTAAACAATCAAATAATGACCCAGAAAAATAATTGATACTTGACTAATAAATCGATTGAAATAAAGAACAAAAGTCTCACGACATGCAAAGTTCAATAACTAGGATTCCGTAAACCAAGAAATAAAAGTTTAGTTACCTAACATCATGATTTTCTTAACTATTTCGACTATCTTTGACCTCGGGACTGTCATGGGCATTCTTCTCTATTTGCTATTTGCGGCCGCTTCCTTTCTTTTTATTGTCACTGAAATTATGGCTCCAACATCTCCTCTCCAAGCCGCAGCCTTGATTTTTCTAAGCCTCCAATCACTGTTGATTAATGCAGCCCCCTTTGTTGCAACCTCCTTGAATAAAGTCTTTAGAGTTCTTTTCTTCCATTCACGCCGTCCAAAACCTATCTTTTTATCTACCGCCTCCTCTGTTTTTTTAATGCAGCCTTCTATTCCCCCTTTGTCCACGTCTGCCCTCCTTTGTTTTAACGCAGCCCCCTTTCTTTTTAATTTTTCCAATTAAAAAAAGCTCCAGCCAAGCCTCCTCAATGTCAACATTTTGGCTTAATGGTGTTATATTCTTTTTCCTTTCATGTGCTGCGTTTTGGCCTCCATTTATTGTACTTCAGTGTCCATCTCATTGTAACTTGTTAATTTCCTAGGTCACGTATAAATGGTTGTCGATTTGGTCTTGGGCTGTCTTGCTTCTGAGTTTTAAGTTTCTGATTGTTGCACGAGGCCACGTCTAATCAGGGTCAATGTCTAGTTCAGCTCTTTTTATCCCAAAATTGTCGCGGTCCTTTCGATTTAGTTCCAAAATACACCTTGACATGAAACAAGATTAATTCCCATTAAGTATAACTTCAAACCTTAAGAATAAAGAAAATTAACACATAAAAAGATAGAAAATAAAGACACTAACAATCATTTTCGTGACTGTTTTTATTTATGTGTTAATTGTCAATTATTATTTTGTTAGTTGATCTAGTTTGTTTGATTTAGTTAATCCTCGTGTTAAAATTCATTGTCTGTTAAAAATTTGTTTAATAGTCTCTGAATTTAGATTTTAGGGTTAAATTACCCTCCTCGTGGGAACGATACCTTAATTATTACCTTAGATTGAGTGGTGTGGCGGAGATGTTAGATTCAGATATCACATGATTACAAGAGGAAGACAAAGAGATAGGAAAATAAAAAATGGCTAAGGAATTTCAACGGAATATGGATCAGGAAGCTAACTAAGGATGGCAACAGAGGACCCTGATGGACTATATGAGGCTAGGGTTTAACTCGTCGAACCAAGGAGTAGCTAGACTACCTGTTCAAATGGCCTCGTTTGAGATAAAACCTACACTTCTCAACATGCTTTAATAGAATGTACTATTCTACAGATTGGCTAATGAGGATCCCAATGTGCATATCGTGAATTTCCTTAAGATTTGTGATACTTTTTGATATCATCAGATGTCAAATGATGCAGTTAGGATTAGGCTGTTTCCCTTTACACTTAGAGATAGGGCGCCAATATCACGACATGGGATCAGCTTGTGCGTGCTTTCTTAGACAAGTATTTGCCGTTGACGAAGACCACCAAGATTATAAAGGAAATCACCAATTTGGTAGGGAATCTATCTACAAAGTGTAGGAGAGATATAAGGATCTGCGAAGGAACTGCCCACACTATAACCTAACTAAGGAGTTCCTTTTGCAGGCTTTCTTAATTGAGCCCAAGTTTATTATATAAATTGGTGACATTTCATGACTTTTACTACACTTCTTGGCTCCTATTTCTAGATTTTATGCTTAATTTGACTCTTGACTGTCTACCTTTATGGCAAGCAACAATCACATTACCTCATTGGATAAGGAAATTATATGGCATTGGATGAAGGTAGAAAAATTAACTTTCTGAATTTAATCATTCAAATGATGAGGAGGAAGGCAAACTTGTTGAGAGGAGAGCTTAGAGGAAAAACAACTAAGCATAAAGGAATTCCTTATGGAGTGTTAATTACCTCTATCTTGAAGTTGCAATGGTGTAATTTGGGTTCCTATGAACATTACCCGTATCCAACAAATTGGAGGTTTACACCCTATAATATAAGGAGTATGAAGTTGGTGAAAACTAATGAAAAGGTTTGGGTGTATGCTTATCATGTGGAAAAGCTTGGTTTAACATTGGAAAGTGATCAACAAGTGCCTAATCGATAAAGGTCAAAAAGAGGACGTGATCGGCCAAGTAGTGCGCGACCAAGTAATATAAGGCGCAGTGAAGTATCCCGAGAAGAAATCTAAGAAATTAGAGATCAAATTGAAGAAGTGAATGTGCGACTGGATCTTCAACAAGGGATTATCATTCGCTTAGAGAAAATCATCAAGAAAATTTTTGTTAAAATTAGTTGTAGACATGATGATGCTTCTCCACCTTGATGGTTATTGTATTTGACCTAGACCAATATTTCATTATTCATGTTGTTTTAACTTTTATTGTTTGTGATTTGCAATCTTTAGGCTATGTTTTTTTCTTTGACAATCTTTGTGAATGTTTGATTTCTTCTTCAATTATATTATGTTCCTTTTTAATGTATGTTCTATACCTTTCTTTGATTATGACAAAAAGGGGGAGAAAATGAGTAAAATTGTGGTATAAAATGAGGAAAAGAAGGAGTTATAAAGTTGTTAGTTGAAGTATTTCGTTGCATTCATTATTCATTGAATCATTGATTAAGAGGGAGAAAAACTAATTAAAAAGACAAGGAACACAAACCTTGATCAATTTTTTCTTTGTTTTCAATTTCTTAAACAATTTAAAAGGGTGAGATTGTTGGACCAATGGAGGTTGACAAATTAAATCCTTCTATGTTTTGATAATAATAAAACTTAAAGAAATGGTTAAGAAATAATTTTAGGTTAATTGGATTAAAATGAAGTTGATAAGATGGAACACTAGTTGACTAATATTGGCACAAGTTGACTATTATGTTGTTGAAGAGTTACAAGTCAAATGAAAAGCACATATTTTGAAAAATTAGATAAGTCGACTTATGAAGATCAAGGTTGCAATAATGAGTATCAGAATTAAAAACATGGAATTCATGAGAAGATCTTGTACGAGGATTTCAAATATGTATCTCAACAGCCAAAGATTGGGGATTTAATGATATCTGTCAATTGGAGAATTAGCCAAGTTGAGTATCATGTTATAAGTCGACTACCATCAATCAGACCTTTTAGTTGGAGATTTAGACAAGTTGAATATCATGTTATAAGTCGACTATTCGAAGCACGGAGTTGAAAGATTCTTATAAAAAGATTGTGCCAGTCGACTAACACTTGGAAGACAAGATGACTATAATGTACTAGTCAACTATTACATACCGACCAGTCGACTATCAGTTATTGCTAAACAAAATTTGAATTTGTCAAACGATTTCAAACAGGAGCAAATGTTTGTACAACGGCTAGGAACATTTTGAAGCCTGCAAATAAATGTCTTCACTTCAGAGGAATGATTACACAAGTCCAAAAAGAATCATATGTGCTATAGTGAAAAATTATCCTTTCATTGCTCTCAATTTGCTTCTTAGCATATACCGATAGTCTTTAGCTGTACTGAGCTTTATTACTTCATTGATATCATTGTTATTATTGTGAGTTGAGTGATTAGAGAAGAATCACTTAGAAGGTAGGATTTGTGCCAGGAAAACAAATCATCTGTAAGGTATAGCTTGAGCCAAAAGTCAAGTTGATTGGAAGAGTTCACACTAAACCAAAAAGTGTGCAGTAAAGAGTTTTGCCAAAATCCTAAGTGGGAGCTTAGGTAGAGGACGTAGGTCTTAGCACCAAACCTCTATAAATATTATGTTCCTCTCTTCTCAACTATGTTATATTTCGATTTGTTTTTGTTTGTCTTGTGTGTTTTAATTATCTGTTTTATAGCACTTTTTTAAAAGATCTATTCAACCCCCCCCCCCCCTCTAGATCATTTTTAGATTTTTTGTACCTTTCAGACCCTCAAAAAACCCGAGGGTTACCAAAACATAAAGAAGTATAAAAAGAACATAAAGAGATAGAGAAAAGAGCTTTTTTTTTACATCAACCACCTGGAGAAACCTTAGAGAGAGATCATCATGAAATAGAGGAAGAGAAGAAGGAAGGAAGAATTGGAGAAGAAGCTGACTCGAAGTACTTCCTAGATCAGGATGTTTCTCGACTTCATTGCTTCTTGTCATCCATTTTAGATTGTATTTCCTGTTCTTTTTTGTTTTATTATTATATAGAATTGGATTGAACAGTTGATGGCAGGATCTAGAATGTCGAGGATATTCTAAACTCACCTTCAGAATTTTATTCTTGAATTGATGAGAATCTGATTATTTATGTGTTTATTGGATATTTTTGTGGTTTGATTTTGCTATTACATATTTTGATGATAAACTAAGATGGTTAATTGAATGAAAGATGATTAAATTGGACTAACGAGAGTTAGGTGATTTAATAAAAACCAAAATTAAGCAGATCTATAATTTGTATGGAAACAGATCTTGTATAGGTTTCTGATAGTTTATTAGAGAACTTTAGAACTAATTAGGGTTTTGGATAGGTTGTGAATTGAGAGATTGCAACCTCCATAATTTGATTAGGATTTATGATTTAGGGTTAATGATTATAACTCGAGAAAGAGTAATCAACCTTAGGATAGTCTAGAACCAATAATCTAATAATTCATAATTTGTTAGATTAGCATTTAGGTAAAATTCCCTTTCTAATAATTGGTAATTTCCCTCAGTTGATTATCAGGTGTGTTGCAAATTGTTTAATAATTGGTATTTTCATGTTTGATTCTTAATTTGATTGGTTGAATTAAATTCTCGTATTAGTTTCGTTGCATCTTGAATCTCTGTTATGTGTTTTTGGCCTTAAATTTTAGGATTAGATTAGTTCCCTCCTCGTGGGATGGACACATTTGGTACTATGCTAACAAACTGTATGCTTGCAGATTATCAAAGGTTAATAGTTGAAACTTACACACAAATAAAAAACTAATCAGACACCCTTATCTGAGCATCTTGTAGGTCACTATTATTAAAACTATATTGGAAGGGTACTTTTTCTATTCCCCCTTAAAGATAAACTCTATGTCCCTTGGAATCTTAAACATCACTTCCTTCTCTCTACAATCCAAGGTAGTATAATGATGGGATAACTAGTTCATTCCTAATATTACATCAAAATCCATAACTGGCAATACCATAAGATTCGTTACCAATCTCCTACCAATAATCTTCACAGGATATGAGTAGAAGATCAAATTTACCTTCATGGCATCAATCAAGTTGAAGATACTAACAGAGATTCTATCCTATCTAGTGCTATTTCTAACCTCATAGCATAGTTGGGCGACATAAAAGAATGAGTCATTCCTAAATCTATCAAAAACATAGCTTCTAATCTACAGACGAGAATGATACTTGATACTACTACATTGGAAGCCTATACATCTTGAGGGGTGAGAGTGAATGCTCTAGCATAACTGCGGATTACCTGGTGAGAGCTAGAGGATTTTCGTATACTACAACCTTTAGATCAACCTTCCAATTGTCTCCCTCCAAACCCTTGCCCCTGCTAATCAGCAAACTGTGATCTCCTTTATGGTTGTTGAAATGGAGGTTGCGCCACACTAGAAGAGGACTGCTAATATCCCATCAAATGGTAATCTTTGATCAAATGCCCATACTAGCCATATCTATAGCAAGCTCCTGGTGGTATGTGACATAGACCTTGAAGCACTTTACCACACTGTTGACAGATAGAAGAAGTTGAACTTGAACTACTATACCCTGAGCTCTACCTGCTACTGCTACTACTTACACCAAGTGTGAATTTGAATCCTCCTAGATGTCTACGACTAGATCTTACCTTGCCATGAGATTAAACAACCCTTTGCCAACAACTCTCACTCTAACTAAACCTTGGCAAAAAGTTTGATTGCTGCTACTATTGTTGTCAAAAATTAGAGGATCTTGCGGAGTGCCTCCTACTCTACTCTCTTGTAAACAAGGTACCCTACTCCACCAAAATCCTTTCTAACTTCTTGGCCATATCCACTAAGGTAGAGAACTTCTCTCGGTAGCGCATAGTCATGCTTACAAAAAAAGGTCCCAGCTCTAACATATATTGGTTGTTCTTCCTCAGCTTATATGAACCAATCTCTGGGGCATAACGACTCAAGCGAATAAAGTTCATGGAGTACTCATCAACTATCCTATCTCCATATCGTAAGTTTTGAAGCTCCAATTTGAGCATCTTACGAGTTGCGAAGAAGAGGAAGTAGTCTATAAATCTCTCTCTGAAATAAGACCAAGTCACTGTACTTAAGTATGGAAGGGTATAATCTCGGTACTAATCCTTAGTCATCCCTTGCAGAGACATCTCTACCAGACCCACTAGCTATATATTAGAGTAATGTAGCCTCTTGCCTAACATCTCCATCGTATCGAGAAAGACTGCCACTGAGGAAGCTGGCTGTTGCTATTACTGCATCATCATTATTAAGGCTTGAAATATAGCAATGTTAACCTCTATCCCTACTAGGAATGCCTGTATATCAAACGTTAGTGCCCTAGGAACTCCTTATGAAACCTCTGGTGCCTCGACAGGGAGCTCTCGTGTTCAGGCCTATTACGCTTTCCAGCTGAAGAGGTAGAGACAGATGTCTCATCCTGAGCTGAGGCTTTATCGTGACCCTCTTGGTAAAGTCGAGTGAGACTATGATGTTCATGATGGAATTGAAAGCAAAAAGAATGGTCAGTATCACCAATGAGACTATGAACTTATTTTGTAATAAGTTACTTTAAAAAGAAGTAGATTATTATGTGTCTGCAGTGACAAACAAAGGAACATCCTAGGCTATAAATCTACAACCTAAGCTCTGATACTAGCTTTGTCATAACCCAAAATGGACAAGTGACTGGCACGTGGGACCTAAGGTTTGAAACCCCAGATCATATATAAGCCTACCACTAGTGACAAAATAAAGTTAAACCCTAAGAATGCAACAAAATCATACAATATAATAACAATAATGCACGTCAAAAAGAAGTTTTATAACTCATGAAATTTTGTCACTATGGACGCTATAATACAAGATAAATGAAATAAGAAAGAACATACCTAAACTTAGATAGGCCGCAGCGGACACGTCATGGGAGTCACTACTGCATAGTCGGTGGTAATTGAACTAAAAAATAAAGTTGAGGGAAGTCAAAACTTGCTAAGTAAGCTCACATTATCCTACGATATCCAATGATATTCGTACAATCATGTATAAATATCAAAATACATACACATCATGTTATATATCCAATCACATCAACAACACAAATAAATTATGCGGAAGAATATCTGTAGAATGCTAATCTCCTAGAGTAAGCCTTCACAACCCTAAACCTCAAATGGTTGCAGGGAGCTATGCATCACCAACGGCCCAGCCATACTCCTATACTTATGTAGAAGTAAGGCTCTATTAATCAAAATGGGTTGTGGAGAGCCAAGAATCACCAACAAATTAGCCCTCGCTCAAAGCATCCAAAGTCATAATTGTCACAAATAATGATCTGATCAGGAGCTAAGCATCAATTAGGCCCATAAAATATCTTAATTTCATAAACAAAACAATTCTCATAGTTAAAAATAGTACGCATTTAGTCCTGATGAATATCCATCAAGTGGCATGTCCTTCAGATCATTTCTTCCCCACATTCTAACATAGCAATACATATCAAATTATTAAGCATGTAATTCATCAAGTAACCATTCAGTTATGCAATGACCAACGCATATATACATTACCCAACACAACATATCCACTCAGTTAATTCGATATAAAGACTTATACTAACGCGAGTATGCATTACTGTATATACGCATTCGTTATATAAATATATAAGTATTGAACTATATATATATATATATAGATACACATGTATATGAATGTGATTATGCATTGCTACATGCTATCATTTATACCAACATTGAACAATATTCATTTGCTAGTATAACTCCGGTAACAGTAAGTCATTATGAACTTACTTGGTAACCGAACTAGTCTTTCTGAACATTCCGATGGGGTCCCACTCCTACTGTACCCAGTAAATGGAAAAAAAAATATCTCAATTAGTGCTAATTCAAAGTTATTAGGCTCAAATAATAATTTAGGTATTATCTGAATTGCCTATGCAGTATATTTATAAAATTCACAAATTTATCCTATTCTCGCCTAAATGATACATGATTTTTAATTCATAAACCATTAAAAATCTTACTATGGTTCTTTAGAGAAAAATGATCAGTATAAGTTTTATAATTTTTAGAATTTTTTTTACAAAGTGACAAAAATGATCGTTAGAATACCGATCACCAGAAAATTTGTAGTCATAGAATTTAATGATTTTTATAAGAAATGAAAGTTCTTGATGAGTTGAACAACTTTCTCCAAAGCAACATAATAAGATTTTCGACATATTTGAACGAATTGAAGAAAAACTAGCTAAAACCTTAACCTCTTTTTCTGTCAATTAGCAGCAATCCAGGCTGCGGCTGGGGACGAGATAATGGGACTTTTGTTTTTGACATCGAGAGGAGTTGGATAGTAGTGGTGTGATCGATAACAACCACAAAATGCAACGGATCAACGGTAGGCATTTTTTGTTGATTTTTCTACTCGATTTTTGTGACTATTCTGGTGATAAGTTTTACGAATTGTTTAAAGAGCCTAATGAGTTTTGCAAACTTAAGGCAAATGTACTATTAAAGTTAACAATGGTCATGATGATGTAAATCCCCTTTACGATTTCTATTTTATTCCTACTTTTATCTTAAAAACTATTAAATGTTATGCAAATTATAGCTAATGGATGTTCTATCTTATATGAAGATGCCTTTTATGCGATTATAGATAAAAAAAATCAGATCAGGTTATTATTGATGTTCGTATAACATCAAATAAGTTGTTTCCAATTGAAGTGTCAAGTGATGAGAATTATGCTCTTATTGTTAAAGGAAATGAATCTAAATTATGGCATTTACGATATGGGCATATGAATGTCAAAAGTTAGAAGTTGTTGTGTCCAAACCACCAAATCTTATTGATCATCGAGTACTTTTAATATTACATATTACTTGTTCGAATATTTTTTAGTGTCTATGAACTGAACCCATTTCAATGAGATTACCATACTTTTGAAGAAACAAGTCAAAAGCCCCTTCAAACCCACTTCGATCACTTACACTTTGGGATAAGGATTACCATATGGTAGATGCCATCATCATCGTCATTGTATATCACTTGAAATAAAGTCAATTGTTTGTCACCATTTCCTACCATTGCCTTAGTGCTTCGTGCACTTGCTCTGTCTCTTCTTCTATTGCAACCAGTTTCGTTTTAAATAAATGGAATACTCTATTATCTAGGAGTTTTTCTTTAGGTTTCTTTTTTACATAAATTGGGATTGGTTCTTTTTCCTTTGCTATCTTTTGGTCAGTGTTGGAAGAACACTACAAGAATACAACGCAATTTGTGAAGTTTTTAAAACATTTCAGAATGTGCCAAAACATTGCAGAATTCAATTTGTGATGTTTTAAAAAATGTCATAAAAAACGTCACGGAATGTGATGTAGGCAAAAGCTTTCTGCGACATTTAATGTAAAACATCACGAAATATGCCGACATTCCACGATGTTTATAAAAACATCACTAAAAGGTAGGCCTTTTCTCGACGTTTTAAGAAAACGTTGTGAAATCTTTGACATTCCGCGACATTTAAGGAAAAATCACTGAAAGCCACATTCGACAATGTTTCAAGAAACGTCGCAGAAAGCCACATTCTGCGATGTTTTAGAAAACGTCGCAGAAAGCCACATTCGGCAATGCTTTAGAAAACGTCATAGAATCATTCAAATTCCCCAACATTTTTGAAACGTCGCCGAATGTGGCTTTCTGTGAAGTTTCCAAAATGTCATGGAATGTTGTTTTTTTATGACTTTTCTGTAAAATGTCGCGAAATGTTGATGATTCTGCGACGTTTTAAAATGTTGCAGAATGGGTTAGTAAAATGTCGCCAAATAAACTTTTCTTCTTTTATTTATTTTTTTATTTATCGAAAATAAATTTAATTTAATAATTTTCCAATTTTAATAATCATTTTTTAAAAAAATATTTAAATCTTATTTCTTAAATAACTATTAAATATTATTATGAATTTTAAGTAATTGATAATTCTTAAATTTTTTAGTATATCATTAATTTTAATAATTATTTATATATCACAAGAATTTCATACGTACAGATAATTTATTATTTAATTGCAATTCCCAAACATGTCATAATACAATTAATATAAAAAGTATGTCATAAGTGTATACATATATCTAATCTAAACGGATATTATGTGTAGAATATAAAAGTTCCAAGAGCTTTTTTTTTTGTTCAAATTCAATTCTTTGTTGCTCGATTTCAGTAGTTAATCGATGTTGCATTTGTTCAAGTTTTTTAGTCAATTCATCGACTTGAGACTGTAACTCCTAATTAACCTTCTTTGACTCTTCTAGTTGGTCTGGAAGTCTCTTTCTGACCGAAGTCTTCCCTTGTGATCGAGGCCCAACTCCCATGCTAACAACATAATCAAATATGGTGCCCAAGACTTTGTCGCACACTTCATCCACTGTCATCGGATGACCTTGTTCTGTTGAATCTGCAAATTCCTTACACATTAATTCTTAAAAAAGTAAGAATTAATTAGATACTAAAATTCATAAATGATAACAAATATTTGTAAATGAACTATGTACTCACTCATTTTTCTCTGCATTCGGTAGTTGTCCATGACCTTTACTTTCATCATAATGAGTGTGATACCATAGCTTCAACCGGTCACACTCTTCTCTGTCTTTGTCACTCTATTATATAGAAATATATCATTAGTAATATTTATTATAAATTTTCAAATTTCAATTAAAGTAAAATATAATTAAAAAGATAATAACTCACAATCTTATGTCGTATATGTTGGAGTTGGAGTTTGGTCGACATTTGACCTGACTCCTAGCCAATTTGGCTTTTTGACTTTTTTTCTAACTATAAACATAACAAAATCTATTATAATATCTATAAATCACAATTCATAAGTACTAAAATATAATTGGTTGTCAATAAAGTTGTGAAATTCAGTTTTGTGATCAAATTAACTAACCTTTGTAGTTGATTACTCCCAATATTCGTATAAATCCATCCACTCCGCCATTGTGACATTATAAGGCTTAACATCCTTTCCGTGCTTGGTAAAATGCTTTTTTAAATGAAATCTTTGATATTTAGATCTTAAAGAAAGAAACTTCTTAACAGTAGCATGTACTTCGTTGTCTGTCCTCATTCCTTTGACTTCCAACTTTTGTTGCCAAAAAATATAAATTATTGGTCAAGGCTTTAGGCATATCTAAAACATGTACAAATTAGATAGTTTTATAATACTTACATCTAACGTATCAAATGCAATGTCCAACTCCTTATTAGTTATTTTTTCCATTTTTTTTAATAGGTAAGGAAGTTTGGAATACCACACCAATCTCACTCGATAATTTGGCAGCTTGTATGGAGTTGGTTGGTCGTCCTTCAACAGGGGAGATCTCTATCTCCAATCTCTTACCTATCCCCTTATTAATCTTTTTCAATCTATGTCCTTTCGTGACATCCCTTGTCTTTTTTGGATCAGCCATTGATCCTAAAACATAGCAAAGGAATATTTTACAATAAGCATATAACATACTCTTAATTGGTTCGATAAACAAAATTATTAAACTTGTATGTTGAACCAATGTGATGTGAAAAGTCATACTTGCAATGCTTTCAGAGGTAGCACTAATACTGGGAAAGGGGCTCACGTTAATTACTGGTGGCTAATTATAAGAAGCTGGAGGCATCTTTTGAGAAGTTGATGAAGAACTAACATTGTGGCGCATTCTCAAAATTTGTAGATACTTATCTCTAGGATGAGTAATAGGTGCAGAAGTGACATCTCTTGGTGTTGGAGTAGGCTCACAGGTGTAGGTGTGTGATCTTTTGGCTATGTACAAGCAGATGGCTCATTAGCTACACTTCTAAGAAGCTGACGGTACCATGACTGCAATTGTGTCGGTACTAAGCTGCTTGGTGCAACCTTATTCTTCTTCTTGGGTAGACCAGGTCCTAATGTCAATCACCTACATTCAATTCGACATTAGATTTCAATGATACTATTAATTGATTAAGAAATATCCATCAAACCATATTTTAAAAAAAACAACATAGTCTACAACTAAAAATGGACCTAGTAACTCAATGTAAAAGGGGAAATATCGAAAAATTACAAACTTTCCACAATATAAGTACCTAATAATAAGATTGGGTTATGAAATAAGGTTTTAAGGATTAACAACAGAATTCTTGTAGGAGTTGTTTTCCTATTTTAATTAGTCTAGTAAGAATACCATAAATAAGGGATTTGCTTAAGAATTAAAGTAGTCTTTGTATTTCAATTTATTATTAAAAAGGTTTTTGTTATAGACCCTAATCATTCCAACCCTAGTATACCCTTCTAGCCTACTTTGATGGAAACTTGCTACCTTAACCTCCCTTTTTGCAACATAAGATCATCTGTACCAATACAACAAAGTTATGAAGGAAGAAAGATGGCATAACAATAAGAGAAATAGGTCATCTGGTTCATAATAAGTTGAAGACTAACAATAACAAGAGGTAGATCAACAAAACTTGACCTAAATGAGAGACAAAATCATAGTAGCAAATCAAGAAGTAAGAAGAATTTAAAATGCTACAATTATGCAAAGAAAGTTTACTTAAAAAAGGATTGCTAGAATTTAAATAATAAAAATCCCTATCCTTAAGAAAATTTTGTAATTACTTTAGATAATGACAATGCTTTTTGTTTTGAAGCAACAATAATAATTGAAAGTAAGAAGTCACTGTTTAATTTATGCCTCTTCAAATTAGGAGCTAGTTTTCATATATCCTCCATAAGAGAATGGTTATAGTATTATGAACCTAACTTAGGAGATTTATGTATAATTATGATAATTATTCTCTAAAGGTTGATGATATTGTAACTATAAAGTTAAAGATGTATGATGTTACAATTCATATTCTTCAAGAAGCACGATATGTGGAAAGTTTCAAAAAGAATTTGTTAGCTCTAGTACAACTATAGAGATTCGCAACGATATTTTAAAGATAATTTAAGGCATGCTTGTACTTAAAAGGGGATAAAAAATAAGTGCAAACTTGTACAATTTAAATAGAGAATCATTACTAGAAGTAGAAGCATTAGTTACCTTAACATAATCCAAGTGAAAGATTTTCAATGTTATGTCATAAAAAAATTTGGAAATATATCTAAACCAAAATAAGATCTTATTGATGAAATTTTCTCCTTAAACTTACAGAAGTATTATGACCCTTTTGTAGATAATGTTATAAGTAAGCAATACTACAAGAAATTTAAAATATCAATATGTAAATTTTACTTTGAATTAATTTACTTTG
>JAOSBO010000005.1:38622503-38636093 GCA_027563915.1 Erythroxylum rotundifolium
TTTCGGATTTCATGAGGTTAATATTAGCAACGTAGATGCGGTTGGCTGTCTTAAATGCTTTATCGAGTGAAACCATAGTTGGAGGAAGTCACGGTGCTTCAGCTAATTCAGTATAGCAGTACTTGTTCACTGGGAATTTGTGTTTCCACAATTAAGAACCACCGTTGACATGATTTTCGATTCAATAATTGGTTAGTTAAAACAAGGTCGGGTCTGGTCTGGTCCTCCATGATCAATGGTGGCTCAATATGAAAGTGAAGCTTTGGTATGAAATAGGGAGCACAAAAATGCCAATTGTATGAGTTATGAAATGATGGATAGGAAAATGCGCAGAAGCAAATTTCACTTAACATGGAAAATGCCTTGCGAAAACGACTGTTCAATCCATCAAAAGCCGCAACAGAGCTCCACAAAAATGAGATCATCATTCACGATGGTCTGGCATATTCGCGTTGCGTGTGCTTTCTTTACCTTTTTTGACCAAGTCTTGGCACCAAAAGAACACATCCCCACTACCAACACCGCCACCTCCTCGTCCTTCCAGTTCCAGCTCTCCATATGTCTCTATCTCTCTGGAACAACGCCACATCCGGTACTCTTCCCTCTTCTCGGATCCCTCACTCATCATCACTTTCAAATGACAAAAAATCCACAAAAAAAGTAAAAGCAACGTTACACATCCTGCCCTGGTAAAGAACTGAAAATATATTTTATCTACAGATCCTATATGCAACTTTCAGAACCCAGATTTCCCTTACTTTCATGCAAGAAAAAGAAGTCACTCATAAAACTAAAGAAAACAAGAGAAAGAAGGAGTAGACAACGACCTTATGGTAAAGAGCCATATACAAACATATACTTACTTCCCTTTTCTTAAAGTCTGCAAAAGATGGTGTGGAAACTTTGTCTCCATGCATTTGTTGTCCTTTGTAGATGCCAAAACAAACAACGTAATCCTTCTTTTTGTAGGTAGGTCTAGAGGTGTCTCTTATGTATATGATTGCTTTTGTTTGTCTTGTTAGTTCAAAAAGAAACTTGGTATTCGGTGCAAGGGAAAGGAGGGTTCAATCTCCATTGTCACATAACTTCTTATACATTATGTCTCCTTCCTAGATCAACCTAACAACTTTAAAAGGTGCCCATCGAGTGGAAACTCTAAAAGAATTTCATCATTTTTCTTTCCCATGCTTTTGTTTGATTCGTTAATAAAACTAGATGATTGAAGATTCCATATCTTTCGCTTCCTTTTCCTTTCCAGTCTTCTTGACAAGCAAACATAAAAAATTAAGCTGTCTTCGGTTTCTCTGAATAATTCCATTCCAAGGGCCTAGTTTCAAAACCATAACCATGAGGCACGAGGTTGCAGTTCGGCTACAACTTAGTCGTGACGATTAAAATTTTTGTTTTTTCTAATTATTTGCTTGATATTGAATTCTCTTTTGATTAAAAATCTCATAAAATTCATTCCTGCCACATGATGTTATACAAAAGTACCTTAGGAAGTAGAAATTAATTTTGACGTGAAGATTTGTTTGTACTCATTGCACAAAATTTTTCGTTTTGTAAAAATTTAGAAAGGGTCTACGCAAGTTTCTTTTTGTATTTTTATAAAAAATTTATTTATATAATTTGAGCCTTTACTTTATAGTTACAAATATAAATCCGAATGTAGAGTGGACAGAAGAGGAAAAATTAAAATAAATAATTTTTAAAAGTTTTTAACATTTCTATATATCAGTTTCAATTTTTTCATTTTTATAGTTGTTTAAAAATCTACTTAGAAAAAGCAAATTAGTACTTCCATTCTTAATGGGTTAAATTTAATATTTTCATCAAAAACAAATAGAAAGCTTTTAATCTGACGTGATATGAAACTGATGAATGGATTATTTTCAATTTTGATGATAAGGTTTAGTTCCTTGTATATCAAGGATTGCGAGTCTTAAGTGGTAGCCCCTTCCCTTTAACGGGGCCCTCCGGTGACGTAACCCTTTTGATCGTCTCAAGACAGCGACATCGGCCGTCTTCTCAACTTCACGCCACAAGGCAAGGGCTCCGCAAGCCAATGCATGTAGAATTAAGTTTATGGGCCAGGTTTCAGGAGCCCTAAAACTTCAACCTTTATTGCTTATCTGAAATTAATAAACATTCGAGGATTTATCGTCTAAAAGGTTTATCTGGTTGTGATCCTTTTAAATTTAACACAAAATGCCCGACCCTCTTAACATGAATTTCTTTCCTTTCTAACTTCATAGATTCATGTTCTACAGTGAGTTATGGCCTATGATATCACTGTCCTGTCGTTTAAATACTTGCAAGGAAATTATGTCAAAAGTAAGTCTTGAGGTTTTATTCAAACAAATCTCTTATTTACTTTGATTAACTTTATGATTCAGGAACAATACAGTTTAACTCTTGAAGCATCCTAAACATTGGTGATCCTTTATAGAACAATACTTTTCAAAAGAGGTGATTTGTAAAAATCATCATTTGAACTTAAGATTGCCCAGTACTACAAGAGCTACTTTTCTACCATTACCAACTTTTTGGACTAACAAGGCAGTTTGAAAAGTTATCTGAAGCAATTATTTAGTAAGGTTTAAAGTGCAAATTCACAATGTTAATAGTCCCATAGCGATACCATGAATTAGAAATTAACACGTGCATAAAAATTTTATGAAGTAGCTAGCCTGCATTCCCCCTTAATTTATCATCACAAATTATAAAACAAAAAGGTTTAGAAGTAATGCATATATAAAATAATCTTGCTATCTTTACATAAGTCATATTTCAAAACTCCTATATTCTGTTTCTAAGACTTAATAGAAGAGTGAATTAAAACTGCCTCCATGTATCTAAGTGACATATAACCCAAGAAAAGAAAAGAAAAGAAAGGTCATTCTCATGAGTTTTCTTTCCATAATTATAACTATAAGATGCTATTTACAAGCCTTTTTCCATATATGCTATCATAATCTATGAGAAGGGGAAAGGTGAATGTACAAAAAGTTGAATAGCTAAGATCAAATAATTTAGGTCTGAGTTAGAAAGTGCTAAATAGGAGCCACAAGGAGTGAAAAAAGTGAAGAACTTTAATGCTTTAAAAGGGACACCCACTTTCTGCTATTTAATACATTTCTCTTTTCTAAATCATGCACATAACTTTATCTTCCTTCCTGCTTTTGAGGGAAAATTTGATTCCATTCCATATACTCTTGTTACTTTTTCTTTTGCTAGCTAGCTATCTAGAGTTTACTGATCGTGATATCTCTCGATCGGATGCTTGCTAAATTATGTGATTACCATCAAATCTAAACAAACATGACTTGTTAACAAATATTTGCTCCATACGCATCAAAAGGCAGGATAATTTTGATTCTCTTCAACGCTTAATTACCTTTATTATCGACCAATGTGCTCTTTATCGTGTATGTGTTCAAGGTAGTCCCTTTTTTTGACTAGTACTGCTTCTCACACAATGACGGCATTGAAATTCAATATTTACTATTGCAATAGCTAAGTGGTATGGCTTTTCAGTTATTTTAAGAAAATTTTGGTTTTGAGATAGTTTTTGTAGTGTTGATATGCATGAAGAAAGTGGACGGGCTCAAGTCATTTTTTTAGCTCATTTTTATATAACTTGTCATTCAACAAAGAAGTTTAAACTTTTTCATAAGATTGTATAAAATATTATTCAAACACACACAAAACCAGCTGCTTCTTTAACCAGTACATTGAAACCCCTTACTAGGACTCCAATTAAACAGAAGTCTAAAACCTCAAACTAGTAAAGAATGGGACTAGAGTCACTGTTTTCTTCGTTTCTAGGGAGATGAAGCACAGAGATGCCAAAGAAATCACGTAATTATTTGTGTGTTCACAAAAAGTGGTAAAACACAGCCTACAATCAACCATAACTTATTTGTTGAAAGGTAAAAAGGGAGTAAATTTGTAAAGGATAAAAGAAAAAGAGGATAACGTTTTTTTAAAAAAAAAGTAGTCTAAGATAGAGGCTTGTTTTAGATTCTAGAGAAAAGTGAGAAAACATGTAAGTTCAAAGAAAACAAAGTTATAGTTCAATAAATAACTCATGAATAAGAAGGAGAAATAAACAAGGAATTGAAGAAAGAGGATTAATAATTTAATATCAATTTTTATGTGTATTTGAACAAACAATAAAATCTACAGTTTGTTCTTTTTTCAATAAAATACTTATTAAGAAATTGAGATCTCGTACATGCTAACACTTGATGGGGAATGAAAAGAAAGGGAGTTAAGTTGGGGTATTTTGTAGAGAAAAAAAAAAAGAGAAAGGTAGATCACAACTAATCAAAGCCCACTTCTTAGTAGAAATAATGCATCAATTAGGTCTGAAAACAATAATCTTATAAAAAAAAGTGTGAAAAGACATATTCCTTCTTATGCTTAAAATTTAATTTAAAGTTGTGAAGATAATAAACTTTTTGTGATGCTAAAGCAGCAACATCTTTAAGGATTAAAGAAGAGATGCTTAGTTATGTTTTGCTTTACTTTTTGTTTTTTTGGTTCTTATTTTGAATCCTCATACCATAACTTTCTATTGCTTTCTGTAAATGAGAATGTTGGGATTACGAAAATCAAAGAATTGAAAAAGGTTATTCTTTTACAGGACACATCACAAAGCATGAAAAGTAGTGCTGTCTGTCTTCTGATATTTCTTGGGGAAGATTTTGCTTTTCCCTTCCAAAGCACAAAAGTTGCTTCTCCTTTGCACTACTCTTACGTTATGGATCATATTTAACCATCTTTATTATAATTTATAAGCACATTTTCCAAACATCTGAAAATTGGCAATATCCTCCCCTTTTTCTTCACTTATTCTTTACCATTTCCAGCCCATACAACTTTTTATTTATGCATGATAACGATATTACTACCGCTTCAAAATTTCAGGTTGCGAGGGGTGATGAACAAATAGATATGAGGATCATTCTTATTTCGTCTTAAAATGCAATGTTAGAGGGAACTCGTTTACAATAAATATATTAATTATATTGTTATATCTTCGAAATCATGATCCTTAATTTTTGTTCAATTTTTCTTCCTTTTATGAATCCTTTTAGAAAACATTTAAAGGTTTCTTTCAAAATTAACCCTAATAACTTTAAAAGTACACCTTATTTGAACAACATTCAAGATGTGAAAAGCTTAGAGTTCTTGACAGAGAAACAAAATCAACCAATTCTTAACTTAACAGGGTCACCTCCTTTTCATATATAGGTCTTTCATGTAATTTGTTAAGAAAAAGAAGAGATACATATATCAATCACTTTTACCCCAGTAAAAGTTGATCTGGAGTAATAAAAAATTAAGGGACTCCTTGAAGAATACTTTTAAAGGGAGAAACACTAAAGTTTGTTTACAGTACTAGTCAAGAAAAGTTCTTTTGAAAAAACAATTATAAATGATAATGAAAATGAAAATGAAAATTTTCAGTAAGGAATCCAAAGTAATGAAAGTATGGAAGCGATGAAACTACTACAAAATATCATATCTCTTAAGTTCTTTTTAATTTAGTTAATACTGAAAATTTATAATAAACCAATCACTAATTACTGCAGATAAATTTTTTTGACAAGACGAAAATGAGTATTGACCAGATATAATTGTATTTTGCATTTATGTAATTAATTTGTATTTAGATAAAATTTTAATAATTTATAAGTTTTAGAGTTTGAAGTTATCATCTTTTAACGTCTTATATTACGATGAATATTCGTTTGGTTTCATATTTCTTAAAAGAGGTATATGTTTTGAGATTAATCATCTTCATGATCTCAAGTTGTAATTGTCACATATTTACATTATCTTGACATAATTGTGATTTTTGATGAATTTGAAAGAAATTTAATTAAATCATAATACTTATTTCATTTGCGATTGGTTTAAGATATTGAAAATCATTCTTGATAAATATTAGAGGAAGCCATATTGCTCGTAATCATAAGCAACTGTTTCACCTTTGACTTGGTGAAACTTCCATAGAGGCTGCAAATTTGCATTACTAGGTTTATAGGTTAAAGAATAATGAGAAGTCGAAGTCTTCACTTTCTCAATAAAAAATTCACTTATAAATATGTATCCGAAACCTCAACAAGTTTCGTTTTTAAAAAGTGTGGACATGAAACCATGAAACATCCAAATTCCTGTACTCAGTTTTCGACAAGTTTGATTGATTCAAAATGAAAAAGTAAATACCAGACGTGTGTACAGGTCCCAGCAGAAAAGCCTAAGATGGTTTACAGGGTTTGATGCTCTTCAAGGTCTATTCCATGTAAATTATCATGCATTGTTTGAGACGATACTGATTTTATTTTTATTTTTAAATAAAAATTTTTATTATTAATATTGTTGCAGTTATGTTTTTAGTATTATAATAATCAAATAATAGATAAAACTTAAAGAAAAATATTTTATGAATTAAATAAATAAATAAATATTTTAATATTTCGTACAATTTTTTATTGATAAATATTAATTGTTTTATTAAAATCAATCAATTAATTCTAATTTGATATTTGTTAATATAGTTTAATTATTATAATAATTTTATTGAAATTTATGAATTTTAAGATATCTAGAATATATATTAAATAATTATCAAATTTGAAATTGTTTTTATTTTTAAAAAATTAATTTAAAGTAATTATAAAATTAAAATACATTTAATTGTATTAGTCATAATTCTTATTAATAATTAATATCAAATAATTAAATAACATATATTTTGTTGATGTAAAGCCAAATAATCACAAGAAACAAAAATTTACGATCAAAAACTAAATTTTATAGATTTCAAAAATTATAAAATTTGGAAGAAACTAAAACTAAAAACATAAATTAAAATTTTTAGAAAAACAAAAATTTTAATTAAATTTAATAAAGGAAACAGAAAATCAAACAAAATTTTTGTTACTACTTTTCATCAAGACATAATATGTTTACACATTTAAGTTTTAAATTCAAAATTTTTTATTATATTACGATTACAAAAAAATACAATAATTGGGAATGATATATTAATTGACTAAAAAGACATTTGAAGGGAAATGAGATTTTGGTTGAAAGTAAAACTTATTTGAGGTAGCAAGCATCGGTCTTTTCAGCATACAGAAGTCAAACTAAATAGCTGCCCGTCTGAGACTATGAGTTTTTTTCACAGCCAAGAGGATCACATTTGGAAAGTCGAGTAAGCTCGTCATCCTCATCCACTACTTACCAACGGTGCATATGTATGAAAAGACAGTTGGACTTATCTCCATCAGATTAATTTTTATGTTTTTGGCAAGAAATTAACACAATATGGAATACCCTTTTGCATGTTAAAAAATATCAAAGCAAAGAAACATGAATATAAGTGGAAAACAGGGGACACGAGTTATGTTGCTTAACTAGGTATCTTTCATAGAACTTGTCGTGGAGGAAGAAGACATTATTTTATGAGTCGAAGAATCAAAGCTACCCCAAGTAAGGTCATGGATTATAATATACAATGTGATTATACAGGGAAAAGGCAACTTCTTTCACTTTCAGTCTTGCAAATTCTATGTGATCAAAATGACTTTTTCCAACTCCAAAAAAAGAAAAAAGGAAGAAAATACTGAAGGAAAAAAGAAAGGTAACAATTGAGAGAAGATTTGCCAGCTTGCAATTCATTATCACAGTTCGTGAATTTTAAAGGTAATCTGCCTATCGACAGAATCAAGAAGGCCAATGTCGTCGATTGATTGAGCTTCTGGACTATGATCATCATCGATAGAGATGTTCAAATCAAGTGAAACACAAGGACTTGTCTCGTCCATTGCAGCATCTCCGTTTTCTTCATGAGAGCCATCTGTTTTCTGTTTGACAGGAGGCGAACATGCTCTTGACCTTGAGCTAAAGCTTTCACAGCTCAATATGATTATAGCATCACTTAGACCAACTTCTTCACCATTAGAATCGACAATCCTTCCTCTCTCAATTGCTTTCTTGAACCCCATTTGAGAGCAGTAATCTGCTTGCTCAACATCTTCAACTAAGAAAACCCTATGCGGATTACTTGACACTGCCTCAGCGAATCTCTTGATAAAGCTGCAACTTTGTTCGTCCCTTGATCTTTTGTTTCTACAATCTTCGGTAGAGTCTGCTCTCGGAGATGAAAAGCTGCTTAATGCTATTGAAACATGGTGGTCGTATGAGCCAAAAACAAGTTTAGCCAATTCTTTAGCTATCTTTTCTTTGGCGTCCAGGTCCACTCCTTGAAAGAATAGCCAAGTTTCTTCTTTGGCCTCACTGCTTCTCACCTTTCCCTTTCTTTTCAACATACCGGACCTGCACTGCAAGATTGTGCTCGCTATTTCGGGGATTGCATCTCTCTGCCAAGGCACCTTTTTCTCCAAAGCGTTGCATAGGGTTTTCAGGTTCTCAGCATTTAGCTCCTTGAATTTGTGGAGTTGCTCTGTCTCCATTACATCAATGGTAGAAGCTGAGTTGGGGTTAGAATGAGGATTTGACGTGAATGGCTGCATCAAATAATCATCTTTGTGTTCTGGAATGTACATTCTCAAACTGGGTTCCCCGTTGCCCTTGTTGACAGTAGTGTCTGTGCCAATCCAGAGTTGGTGGTCCCTCCATGACTGCTTTGGTCCAAGAATTGGCCAGTCATGGTGGTTTTGGTGCAAATTGGTGTACTGTTGCTCGTACGAGAAACCAGAAGAAGAAGAAGAAGGTGAAATCGAAGAAAATGTGAGGGTTTTCTCGGATGAGTTGGATTGTCGGTGTATTGAACCGCAAATTGAATTCCACTTCTTGCAGAGATCTTTGATTGAGATACAATCCTTGTAGATAGAAAATGAGAAAAATAAGCAGCCCATGACAATTTACAAATATCGAACTACTATAAGTTGAGAATACAGCTCTCCTAGCATTATACGGAAAAATTGTAATTGTTTGTTTAGTCATTACCTTATCGCCATTAGTGCTATGAACTTTGTTCTCATTTTTGTATTGTTGAAGCCATATAGGAAGGGCGGAACTTGTAGAGTCACTCTTGGAAGTGGTACTCCGAAAGCTTCGAGCCTCGTTTTCGAAATTCGCCGAGCAATCAGAACAGCATGTTAGCTGTTTTTCTTCGTCACTTTCAATTATAATCCAGCTCGACTCGTTCTCAGCTTTGTTGCTAGTGGACTGACTTTGTAGTTCACTGAAATGAAAGGTAGAAGAATAATGACGTTTAGTAACTTCATTGAGCTTCACATTGCAAAAGTCACTGAAGGAAAATGAACATGAAATGCTTTAATCTTTCTCTGATCACTCTTTTTCTTTTACAATTGAATCGAAGAGAGTTCTTCGAGGTAATATGAGCTAAAGACCCTTTAATACTTATCCCTACCTTTAACATCTAAAGAAAAGATAAAATTTTCTTACTTTAGCTTATGATTTCTCTAAAACCATAACTACATTCTACATAAGTTTTCTCTACCATCGTTAAGTTCTAATAACACTTGTAAATGGTCAAGTTTTTAAGTCTCTAAAAACAAATAAAGTTTAAAGTAGAAAAAAGAAACTTTGTCCCGTATTGCTTTAAAATGTTCCACATTTAGTTCTTTCTGTAAAACAAGGAAAGATATACACATTACTAAGTCTATTATTAAGATTTATATGTATGATCAACGATGAGTTCATGCAAAAGAAAAGAATCTAAAAGATTGGCGGAAAGAAATAAAGAGTGATAACAATGCCATATGGATTATATATATCTATCAAACTTCACCGACTGCTTACCTGTCAGAGATTAGAGTCAAGCGCAAACTGTCAGCAGGAATAGTTACTGGACGAAGACCCCAGAGAGTTTGAAGTGACGGATATCCTGATTTAAGCTTCATGTATGTTTGGAAGGTGGCAATCCCCAGGAGCCAAAATCTTCCATTGTTATCTCCAACGCCACAGACTAATTTCCCAAGTTCCATGATCATGTGCTCCACAGGACAGAAACAACTCCTCCGTTGCTCACTTGAACTACTAGCTCTATACTCGGTAACCCATTTAAGATCACCTAAATTTAGGACAACTCCCTGTCCCATGTAATTTCTCACATGTACCTTAAGGTCTTCAAGTTTCTGTTCGGCTTCTAACCTAGATAGACTTCCAAAAGAAGATCCTGAAAATTTTAAGAACTTGACTTTCCTTAAAGTTTCAGCGACATCTCCCTTGTGAAACTTGTTAATCACTCCTTGAACTACACCCTCTAGCGCACTGAGACACTCTCCTACTATCACGACACTCCTTCTCTTATCCATCAAATTATCGATAACACTCGCAATGTCTTCATTTCTAATTGGATCTAAGAGAGTTGGTGTGCTTGCTTGAGCTCCAGCTTGATTCAATGGAGGCTGTGATTGATGAGAAAGAGTTAAAACATACTTATCTTTAGCCTTACAGCTACTCACGGAGGACGGAGAACTTTGAGAACATATTTCTAAAGAAACCGCTTGCTCAACATTGCTTTTCACTTGGGTACTAGAAAAACCAGCTTCTCTCATTACTCTACTAACACTAGGATCATCTAAAATGGATATTATGAGCTGCTCTAACTCTATTTTCACAGCTAGGAGGGGTTGTTGTTGGTTTTCAACTGAACCGCGCCGTTGGTGGGCCTGAGCACGCTTAAAAGCTGCGACCAAAGCGTTAGAGATAGGAGGGTATTGTTGAGGGTGCGTACCCAACATGGGACTCGACGTTGAGGCTGGGAGGCGATTAAGAGCTACGTTGAAACAAAGCTCTAGGGCTTTGCACTGAAGAGGGTGAGAGTGTGATTGAAGGCAAGCAGTTCTCAATAGGCCTGTAGAGGCTGCAAGCATGGTGTTCGCTACATGGAGAGGAGTCACTTGGGCATGACCTCGCCGTCTAGCAAGAGTTATAGCCTGTTTTACGACATTAGCTGCCTCTGCTGTTAGAGACTGCTGCACTGTGCCACCTCCTGCTCTCATCTTTCTATAAGCAACTCTAACTGATGATGGATATAAATGGGAAAAAGAAGAGGAAAGAAACCTAAAGTGGTCGAGGATGTAGGAAAATCTGTAAAGATTTGGATTTCATGGATAGAGTACAAGCGTGTTGTGAAGTAAAGCTAGCTAGTTCTTGGTTCTGAGAGACTATAATATCTTGGTCGTAGTTGAGGGATGTGAAATATATGTGATGAGGTTGGGTATGCTTTTCTTGACGGGGAGGTTAAATTTTGGGGTCCAAAGTCGATTTTGTAGTGGAAAGTGGAATGCATGTGCTGACAAGCAGGACGAATGCACCAGTATCAAAGGCAACTCAGCTTTTGCCCTCTCTCTCTCTCAATCTCTATTAAATTGTTTAGAAAGATATGGTTTTCCTAAGTGGGTCTCTTTCTTTTATGCTAGATTACATTAATTAAGTTTCTAGCCTAAAAATCAACAACTCCTCTCCTCACTACACAACAAAATCTTACCATAATCACTTTTTAACCCATGAACCCCAACACCTCTTTTTCAATTGTTGAGAAGTGTTCTAATCACTTAACGCATCTACTCTAATTTTTATACTAACTTAAGACCAAATTATTCTCTCCATCTAAACCATCGTTCACAACTTCTAGTCCTTGTCAAACTAACATATGTGACTTAATTAGTTAAACGGAACGATATATCGCCTAAGGAAAGCAACCAAGAATCAATGGGAAAAAGGCTACTCAGTTGATAATAAGGTTCCTTAGTTGCTAATTAACACACAGTCGAATGGAAAAGCAGCTACTTAAGAGATGGAATCTACATTCCACAGCAAGTTATAAGCAGTTTTGAACTTGAAAAGATCTTGTCCTCAAAAATTGGTGGCTAAAGTGAGTAGTGAGAGTGAATGTGTGCCATCTTTTTCACCATCCTCCAAAGACGAGGACCTGAAAAGAGAATGGGGACTGTGTCTGAAGGAATCGGGAACTGTGTACGAATACCTTCCGGACTCAAGGACAAGGAATAAAGTGTTTCCATTTAGTTATCCTTATTTACATGCTTACAATGTTAGACAACTTCGCCGCTTTTAATGCACATATATTGCATGGGGATTATTAAGAACATCAACACATTCTCTTTTCTCTCTCTCTTCCCCCATTATTGCATAAAGTGTGGAGCTTTTGGACCAATCTTTGATTCAAAGACGAAGAAGCAAATCATCAAGTGAAACATAAACGAAAACAAGCTTCCATATTCCTAGGCCAATGCTTTGGTTTCTTTCTTTAAATTCCTTGTATTTCTTGTCCAAAGACTATCTCACGTCATAGTCTAAAGCGGTCAATCATTAGAGTGAAAAATTATTAAAACGCCTGAAGAGTAATAATTATTATTCTGCAGGATACCATGTCCAACTTGTATGCTTGTTAGAACTCTATAAAACGTCGCATGCAATTCATCTTAACATAAGTCTTTTTATGAAAGGGTAGAGAAGGGATTGAAGCTTGGGACATTGTCCTACTTTCTTCCAAGTTTCTCATTCCAAAATATATGCTTATACATAAGAGATATAAGTATATACTCGATACCTATTTAACGATCGAATATGAATGAAATTCTATCATTGTTAGATCAATCCATTTAAAGGTTTCAATTGATTAAACAATTAGACAAGTGGGGGGATTGGTTTTATGAGTGTTAAAAGAGGACAAAAGGGTAAAAGGAGGGTTCATCTTTTCCTTTTCCGTTAGTGACTCTCTTCACTCCCTCTTCTTTCACGCTTTTACCAAAAACGAACCAAAACACTTCTAAATTCATTTCTTGAAATTTCGTTGAGTTAGGGGCAAGATTAACACTTTGGGTTCAAATTTTCAGGGTGGAGCCAAACTAGTCACTTTCTAAAAAGAGAAATTGATGCGAATGGAATGAAAATCGAGTTTGTTAATTAGCATGACTTAGAGTAACTATTGGGGTAATCTTTAGTTTACTAGGTCATGTATAAATCTTTCGGAAGAGAAAATTAATAATTTTGGGGGATTTTGATTTATTTAGTTAAATTGATGCTTGCATATGGGTTAGGAAAGTGAATTATATAGGCTATAGAAAGTTTGGGATCAAATAGGTCATATACAAATTTTACACTCTTTCTTTCTCTTTAGATTTTTGTTTTGGATATTATAACCGTAGGTTAACTTATATTTGTAATTATTGTGAATGATTAGAGCTATACAAGAATCCCCAATATTATTAGTTGTATGCGGAGTTAGTTTGGAGTACTAATAGAATAATCCTCTTTTATACGTCAGTAGTTTATATGTTACTGATTAATTTAACAATGACTCGTACATGTAACTATATGTAATACTAGACTATACTTCAACAAATTGATTGAATGTACCTTAAGATAATGTGATATAAATTAAGTTGGTAATTTCATTTTCAGTAAAGGAATTATTTAAAATAATTTTTTGTGATTGAATTTTTTTTTCATTGGTTTATCGATTTGGCCATTTTTTTTTTAAAGATAGAAAGAAATGGGTTATATATTTTTGGCTTGAGTTTACATGGTGATCTTGTGATTATTGGATCATTTTCTTAT
>JAOSBO010000005.1:38711562-38722984 GCA_027563915.1 Erythroxylum rotundifolium
AAACCTCCCAAATTGGAGGTTTCTTATTTTCACTGTTTAGGATGGAATGGAACGTAACATGAAACCCTCCGCTTCCATTCTATTCCATTCCATTCCATTCCATTATAAAACTTCCTTCCAAACGATGGAAATGTGTTACGTTCCATTCCATTCCACCTCCAACCCTCCAACCAAACATAGCCTAAGGCTCTGATGCCACTTATTAGGGATCTAAACACTCATAAGATCTTAAAGATTACTCAACTAATAACAAACTACTCACACAATAAAGATAATTGAAAAATTACAAACACATGATTTTAACATAGAAAACTCTCCAATATATAGGTAAAAACTGTGAGACAAATCGATAATAAATCAACTAAATCATATGATTTTAACATAGAAAACTCTCCAATATAGAGGTAAAAACTATGAGACAAATTGATAATAAACCTACTAAATCATATGATTTTAACATAGAAAACTCTCCAATATAGAGGTACAAACTATGAGACAAATTGATAATAAGTCTACTAAATTAAATGGTAAGATACGAAAGATAAAGGTTTCAAGCTCTCTCACTTAAGAATATGTCACAAGACAACTATAACTAATCTAGCTCTTTTAGCATTCTTTAAAGCTCTCTCAAATTACTTCTACTGACTACTTCTAGAATTGAGTGCAAATTATTACACACACACACACACACACACACACACACGCATACAAACACACATACCAATACTACTTTTAATTAATTCTATAAATCAAATTTTAATAAAATTGAAGTTGAACAAAATTATTTGAACTCTAAAATACTTATGTTGTTGATAGAATGAATAATTGGGTTGTATTAGGTTTTAGAACCTTTATATACATCAGTATAGATATATGTGATAAGAGAGGATATAAAGAGAAAAGATTGAAAACATATTACAGATAAGAACTATCTACATATTACAGATAAGATCCATCTATAGTAACAAATGTTATCAGAAAATATCGTAGTTGGAACCACGTCATCAGCCTCCCTCAAAGAAGGACGTATAGTCATGAGTTTATCTCAAAGATGTTAGAATATGGTCTCAGCGAGAGCTTTTGTCAAAATATCAGCAATCTACTCAATAGATGGGATGTCGAACGTAGAGGGATTTGATTGCTATTAAATCTTGAACAAAGTGAATGTAAATCTCAATATGCTTTGTGAGAGCATGAGAGACTAGATCAAAAGCAAGCAAAATAACATAAAAGTTATCACACCAAAGGGTAGGTTTGATTTGAGAGAGATCGATTTTCTTCGTCAGAGAGGGTGTCGCCAATGGTCGTCAACTCATCTATGGTTGTCGAGATAAGAGAAAGGAAATCAGTGATGGCATTGGAGCCTTTCGTCACCATGTAGAGTCGATGACAAAGAAGAGAGCGTTGTGAAGTTGATTGTTGCATGAATTGATTCGCAATTCCAAGCCAAAGTGTGTGATAGGATCGTGAGGAAGTAGTAGTCAAGGTGATCGTATTTGTTCCATTTATGAAATTCTGGAGATAGAGATTCCAAGCTAGAGGCTACTATTGGTGTGGAGATAGTGTCATCTACATACCTAATGAGATTTGAGGTAATCAAAATAGCTTGAATATGAATTTTCCATACAAGATATTTTTGTACAATCCAATGGTATTGTGAGAAAACTTATGATGTGATTGAATGGTAACATTGGTGTAGTGATGTCTGTCATTTGATTGTGCTGTTGAATTTGCTATGAATGCCTTCTATTTTAATTCTACAGAAGTGGTGGTTATGTTTTGGATTGTGAATATCGACTAGGATAATTCTCTAGAAATGTTGTATTGTTGGGCTTTTGGAGTTTAGATGTTGGTTGTTTTCTAGATTGTGGACATTGACGTTGTATATGAAAAAAAGAAAAGGAGATTATGTGCTCGATGTGAATTATGATACCATGATAGAATAAATAATTGCGTTTTATTTATTGTGTAATTTACAAGGTTTTAAAACTTTTATATACATATGTGATAAGAGAGGATATATAGAAAATTATTGAAAACATTCTACAGACTATTATAGACAAGAGCTATCTATAGTAACTAATGATATCAGACAATAATATAATTGTAATAACATGTTATCAGTTGTTAAGTGTTCCTTGTTTTATCCAATTGCTGTTTCAAATTTATCTTCAAATCTTCAAGAAGATAAAATCTATAATGTATACTCATTTTGATCCAATAAGATTGTTAAAGCCTCCAAAATTCAAATTTAATAGAATTAATCTAAGTAAACATTGCTAAAATGAATTTGGACCACGACACTTTTAATATCAAAATATACAAAGCTGTGACCATTCATGTCTAATTTACTTTGCAAGTTTAAGAAGTAAAAAAATAAAGGGGCAGGAAGCTAGGAACTTCTCACTTCTATCGTACATGGAAGGACGTGCATAAATCAAGCAAAAGGGTAATGATTAAAAGCGTATACTTGAGCATTTGCAGATGGGGAAGCATTTGAGTTTCCCAAAGCAAGTGGCTGTTATCTTCAGTCTTCTCTTCTGTTCTCGTGATGGTCAGTTGCTGTATCAGTGAATGAATGATGGTAGTAGTAGCTACAGGCCTAATGCCAACCATTTGTTTATAGTTATAATGTGTTAACTAGTCCTATAAATTATCGTTCAGTTTGTATATTAAATAGCTCATTTTAAAAGAGATCGACCAGATATCCACCTCTATCAACCGCAATAAGATACCATATAGTCGTGTATCATGGCTGCGATTGTGGTTGTGCTTTGCCAGGATCGAGCCAGAGTTCGTGGAGCTTAATCTACGATTCTCCCTCATAAAGTTGTTGAAATGGACATTGATCTCAAGTATGTTAAAGATGTAAAAGAAGCAATGGAAAGCCGCAATCGATGGATTAGAATTTGCGTAGCCTGTTTTTGTGACCGCAGTACCACACTCAAACTTTGACAAACTTTTGTTTGCGATTCCCAAATTCAACTTCCTCTAATTTATTTCCTTTTACATGGTTTAATTTTTCAACCTCTCCGAGATGTGAAAAGAATTACTGAACTTTAAGCAACTCTTGTCCCTTTCACTTTCACTTTTTAACTTCTTTTTTGAAATTTAATTTTGCAAGAATTCATTAGTCTCCTTTACAGCTTAATTAATTCTCTAATTTATTTTATCTCTAATTTTTTATTCAATATTTAATTATTATCAATAATAAAAATTTAAGTGGATTAATATTAATAACTAAATTTTTTTTGTTTTTATCTTAAAATAAAAGAATTGAGAAATGAAAAAAAATACATTAAAGAAAGGAATCAAATGATTCCTTAATTACTGATAAGCTTTCATAATTAAAGTAAAGTGTTAAAACTCTTCAAATCTCTTAAGTTTTTAATATATGACCATTATTATTTTCCTCTAATTACAAGTCTTTTTGTTTTTATTATCATTTTATCAAAACTTTATATTTATTATGTTCTCTCTTGATTTAATTACAACATGTAGTGAATGAATATTTGTTTCTTAATTATGAAATTCTAGTTAATTATTTATTTCTACACCAGATCTTCCACTTTTTTGTTTATTGGGATCTTAGGTGAAGTAAGATATGCAATATCAACCAGATAATCCGGTCGAAGGCCTAATTAAAGACGTTCAACATTTGGCTTAAATCTAAGTTAAAATACAAGGAAATAAAAGTTAGTTAAGAAACTTCTCAAATCGTGGAGTCTTTCTAATAAACATACACGCCAAAAGCTTTCTCAAGATCAAATTGGATATGAGGTTAATTAGCTGAACTAAACATAATCTATTTGATACCAGGCTAAGCAATGTGTATTACATGCGTAAATCTACTTTGGATATTACTCTACTGTATGTATATACAAGGTTACAAGAAACCAAGAGCCAACGGGCTCAGTTAGACATGGCTTGATCCTACATATTTCAAGCAATAACTTATACTGCAAGAAAATTGACATTTTAACAAACAAGAATTTATATTTTTGAAACATTCCAAAAGAAAAAGAAACTAAACTCGAAAATAAAGGCCAACCTTATAAATGTTCATTCAATAATTATATCACACTGTTAAGATAATTTATTTTCGGAATCCTAAGAGAAATGGAATTCTGAAAGAGGAAGAACTTTGAGCATATTAATATGCATTCCATGGTGTGACAATTCTTTGCTGTTGCGAATGGGGTATTTCGATGATCAACTTAAAAATTTACAATAGAATTTTTGTTAGATGATTTTTCAAGATTATTGTTTAATGCGGCTGCACACGTAAGGGAGTATTCTATAACTTCATTAGTTTCTTTGTTATCAATTGTGCTTTAAAACTTTTTGATGAGTTTAGCATGAGTGGTCATGTTATTAGGTATAAGATAATTTTTAAAAGTGTGAGTACGAGTGGATAACATCAAAAAGTGAGTAATGTCGGCTATGTGAAAGTCTTGTGTAAGCCTATTATATTTTAGTAAAAATTGATTAATCTAAACGAGGGCTCGCCAAATGTACAAGTGTGTGTCAAATTACGTTGTTGATTTATTTGCTTGACACTTGACTTTTCTACCTATGATGATAAGGTTATGAATAATTGTACTTACTAACTAGTTACTTTATGATAAGCACTAATAAATCTCAGTTCGAAGCATCTGTGGCGTATCAAGAATTTTGCGTTACTTCTCCAACCTTTGGGTTTTTCACACACCAATGGGTTGTGTGCAGTAACCAGATGCCCAACTTGCAAAAAATGAGCATGACCTTTTGCAAAGTTTTTTAACACTTCTAGTCACCTTTATGCATAGGCAAGAATCTTAAAATTGAATGCTATTATCATATACTGATTAAGGAAATAAATAAATTTAATAATTTTCGTATCAGTCAATAATGTTAAGATCTCGAATTTGCTGGTATGAGATTAGTAACTTTCTATTTGTCCGCTTTAATGTGGTTTTGAACTTGTTCAACTGCAACATTGTATTTAAAAAATATTAAAAACTTTTTAAACAAAAATTACAAACTATATCATGGGTTTTATAATAATTTATATTAAGATAATATAATTAAAAATGACCTTTTATATTATTATTTTAAACTACAATAAAGCATTTAAAAGAAGTGCAAATCGATGATAAGATCAAGGCTTTTAATCTCAATCGTCATCTAATTCAACTAGTTAATGTGAAATAACACTGTATGAGAATAATTACTTGATTTTAGTACTCTGTTTTTATATATTTTTATAAGTATTTATCGACTCAATAAAATAAGATCTATAAAAATAAGTGCCAAAGAGAAAATTATATTTCAAACAAGTGCGTGACATCTATGTAAGTTAAAAAAAGGAAAAACGTCATTTATTATTTATTCCAAAAAAAATTAATTTATTCCAAATGTGAAAGAATCAGAACAGAAAAGATCTCCATCAAACGCTTTACGATCTTAAGATTGGGAAGAAGTTGACTCATTTCACGTTGATGGGATCTCCAATAGTCACACATTTGTTGAGACCTTGTATGGCACGTGGAACACGATTATTGGTTTAAGTTAGATATGTTGAATTGCAGCATGAGTTCCCCTAAACAGGCGCGAAGCAGCGAATCAGAACACCATTATTCATTTTCTTTCCAACATTTCATTATATCCCACTGGGATGCACAGAGATCGTTTTTAAATAATAAAAAAGACGTTATTGGCATTAAAATAATCAAACCGAGGCCTTTATAAGTACCGAGTTATATGTGTAAACAAGTACCTCACTTTGATCTCGTTTCTCAACTCTCATAATATACTATTACATACGATCATCGTCGACAGCCATTGAAAAAGAACAAGTATATGGAGGAATCGAAGTCAAGATTTCAGAGAATATGTGTGTTCTGTGGTAGCAGTTCAGGCAAGAAAGCTAGCTACCAGGAAGCTGCTATTGAATTGGGCAAAGAATTGGTATTGTTTCTTTATGTAAGCTTTTCAGGATATAATGTGTGTTGAGCCATAAAATCTGAACCTAACCCAGGATCAGTTCTAGCTTAACAAGCCTGTCTTTTCAAGGGGGTTGCCTTTTGAATCCAATGTTGTTGTATTTGAGTCGGATTCTGTTCTGAATTGTTTTCACCGCCTTTTGGAGAGTCCGTTAAATTTTTTTTATTCAAAGGCCTTCAATTTTCTTTTCAAGTCTCAGACACCTTCCTCTTTTAATGACAATAGTAGTAGTTGTGTTTATGGTAGTTTTGCCGTCTGATATTGTTTCTCCGATTTCCATGAACTTGCTTGGTTGTTCACATTCTCTCTCTTGACAAGTGGGTGTGGCAAGTTGCAACAACCAAGCTAGGCTTCAACGTGGGCTTATGATTAACAAAGGAGAGAGCAGGTTTAGGGTTTATGTTTGGCATGAAACACTGCTAGCTGTAACCTGCCTGTCAGTTGATAGCAGCTTTCTTGCATGATAGCTATATATGTATATGATTTCAGTTTTTTTAATTTAACCATTTAAAATCTCATCCCATCTTTTTAGTTTTGTTTTGCAACTGGGATGTAGAAATTTCATGCTGTTCCACGGGAAACCAAACGTGCTGCCTTGGTATCATGACTCTCTCAAGCTTCTTCAATAACCATGACTTGACGATTTTTTTAAATATATATTATTTATTTTAGTAGCCTCACTTCTGTCTTTCTTAGTATTTTCATTTGTTCTTTCCCAGTGAATGATAACTACACATTGTATAATGAACGTTCTGAAATCTGAATAATGACACATCTTAATGGGTTCGGTTTTCAATGCATTTGAAGGTTGAGAGAAGGATTGATTTGGTCTATGGAGGTGGAAGCGTGGGATTGATGGGTCTTGTGTCTCAGGCAGTTCATGATGGTGGGCGCCATGTTCTAGGGTTGGTCTCTCTCTCTCTCTCTCTTTCTCTCTCGCAAGAAGTTTGTTTCTGGAGACAAGAATCATTTCTTCTCATGGTGGTTACGTTGTTTGAAATGCAAATAAAGGTTATTTTACTTCTTGAACCGTGCAAGTTCGCAGTTTTCTATGAATCGGAATTCCCATTACTAATACCTACCCAAAGGCAGACATCATTGGATCAAATGCTGGTTCGAGCAGATGAATGGGGAATATTTGTAATTCCTTCGGAACAGAAAGTGGCCTCTTTTTAATCTTCTAGAGAGTCTGAACATGTTCTGAACACGGGAGTCATGTGTTGATGGGGCAGTGCTTATGAAGTGTGTACCAACAGTGCAATCCAACAGTGTGCCTTAACCAGTATTTTGCAGGGTTTTGTCAGTTGGATAAAAGTGAATCCATTTAGGTCGTTTCAATGTCAGTCTAACACCATCATTCCAAATACTGATACGGTGAAAAAGCTTGATGGAAAGCTAGTTAGCTTTACAAGGATAGTGATTACAGGTTCAGAGACCCTTTTCTTTTTCATGAATGGAAAGTTGAGCCACTTTAGATTGTCTTAAGGGACATCAGTTACCCATTTGACAGTACTGTTGTAGTTTCCAGGCCGGACATGGAAAGCCGAGTACCTGGTGTCCCATGCTCTTAGTCTTTACTTACACGGGACAAGTCAAATTGGGCCATCCTTGTCCTTTATACCTTCCACTTTTTCTTTCTTTACTAAGTTAGACTGTAAATTTAAAACAGCAGAGTCTCAATTTTCAAATTCTATAATCAACAACTTTAGTTTTGCTTCAGTACATGGTTTCAACCATGCCAACTATACTCACTCGGATTTGTAGGTCTAGAGAAACCAACGGAGGATAGGATCAGAAAGTATTTATTTACTTAACTTGAAATGTGTATCCCATTATATATCGGATGACTAGTTACTAACTTAAAATGGTTTCGATAACTAAGTTGACTTCTAGTTATTATTGAAATAAAAAATTGATCTTGCTGTTTTTATGTGTTAAAAGATTTTTGTGCCACATTTTTTTAAGTTCAGGCTTTTAGTAAAGTATCCTTTATTTAGTATTTTCAGTTTGATTGAAGGGTTATTACTTGTTTATTCCATCTAATGTATGCAACTAAAATATTTTATCAAATAATGACTTTGTTTTATGGCGGCTTGTTCGTACTGCAGAGTTATACCTAGGAGTCTGATGCCTAGAGAGGTACACTATATTTTCTTTTTCTATAACTGGGGCATCTCCGAATGCCATTAGTTGCTTAAAAAATTAGTTGTAACACACCTAAGGTGGTGGTGATGATGCAGATAACTGGTGAAACTGTTGGAGAAGTAAGAGCTGTGTCTAATATGCATCAAAGGAAAGCGGAGATGGCTCGTCAAGCTGATGCCTTCATCGCACTACCAGGTTAGGATTTAATCTGTGGATTTTCTCCCAATAAAATGATTAGATCCGGATTTCAGGGCATGAGAATCTTTAGAGATGCATATATTTCGTATGATTCTGAATCATTCTATCACCACGTCACGTGCGAAATAAATCACTGTTAGGGGGTTATGGCACCCTTGAAGAATTGCTGGAAGTTATTACATGGGCTCAGCTTGGCATCCATCGCAAACCTGTAAGAATCATTCCGCTTTATCCATTCTTTCTCCAAGTATTATTTTGTTCCTTTGCTTTTCAAAATTAAAAACTAGAACTAATATGAGTAGAAAATATGCCTAAAAGATGTGAATTAATAACAATACCATGTTGTAATTAATTGAATTTTTTGTTCTTTTGTTCCAATCAAGCAATACACTTATCATATCTTTTTATAGGCAGATATGAGTGGATTTACGTGATGTTATGTTTCGGTCTAAAACTCTGATTAGAATATTTCAGTTGACATGCTAAAATAGTTTAATCTATCACTGGATGTGTTTTGTTTCTGGAGTACACGGCTGTTTACTTCGAAAGGGACTGCAACTAAATACGTGCCATGAAAACCGATCAGTTTCATTTGATAGATGGCTAGCCGAATCACTTCAAAGGATTCACATGGAAAGATGGGGATCGTACTATATAATGATTTGGTAGATTGTTTGATTGCCAATATCTCCGTTTGAACCGGAGAAAGATTCTGGTTTATTGGTCAAAAGGATGATGGTTGAGTTTGGTTCCATGGTTTATTCATTATTCTACATTGCGTTGCAGGTGGGTCTACTGAACGTAGACGGGTACTACAATTCATTGTTGTGCTTCATAGATAAGGCCGTTGATGAAGGCTTTATATCTCCAATTGCACGTCGTATAATCGTCTCTGCACCAACTGCAAAGGAATTGGTCAGACAACTTGAGGTAAATAATACTTTTTGAGGTTTAGAATTTATATTTAAGGTGGTGCGCTGGCTGCTATTCTTGAAAATAACTTTTAACTTTATTAGACTAGTAATATTCTTTTAGTTGGTGATGTTGAGAGTCACTAGACTTTGTTGGTTTCCTTATAAAAATGTTTTGACAGGAGTACGTACCTGAATGCGATGAAATCGTGTCCAAGTTGGAGTGGGAAGAGGTTGATAGACTGAATTATGTGCCTGAAACATCAGGAGTTGCAACTTGAACGGGTAAAATCGTGGAAGTGTTTTTTGGGGGGGTTTGTTTTTTTGACTACATGGGTACATAGACGTCTTCAGCGACAGGGACATGTAGGGTTTCTGCTTTTTGCAGTTGGGCCGGCACAAATATACACCAAGAAAGAAAAAAACTATTGTAACTTTTTTATTTTGGTTGAAAAAGCTGTCAAGTATGGAAAGGAAATCAATCGAAAGCTTTTGTGCTTCTATAAGTATATATGTCATCTACTTTGAAATTGATGTGCTTAAAGTAGGTGGAGACAAAATGCAAGATGGTCTGGGTATGATTTTAGTATTGAAAAATAAGGAAAAAAGATATTGTTTGAGAAGGAAAGAGAGACAAAGATCGAGGCTGAGAAGAAAATCCAAATTGAACTTAATGAGGTGTAACATACTAAATAAAAATGTCGGCAAAAGAGTAGGAGTTAAACTTTTGATTATTAGAAAAACAGAAACTAAGATAAGGTCAACCAGGCAGCATGATTCAAGTGCCCCCATTTATTTCAAAGATTTCATCTTCCAAACTGAAGTCTTGATGGTTCATTGACCTCAGGTGAAAACATATGAAAAAAGTTTCACTTCGCTTCTATTAAGTCTTAGAATATTTTCTTTTTCAGATTATTAAAAAACATGGGATGGGATTCTTCTCTTTCACTTTTCGTATTTTTGTCCTTTTTGGGTTCGAGACCAACTTTGCAACTAGACCGTCTACATTTGTATATTATAAGAGTAGTTCTAAACCAACTCCCCCCTTCCACATTATGATCTCCGAACTCGATGGGTTCGTCCAAATGATCAAATGGTGGGTTTCTTCATGTTTGGCAATTCAATTTGCTCCGCTTCGTCAGATTACTATAGATCTTTTGGCATGAGCCGTATGATCAATCAAAGAGAGAATTATTCAAGATCTTGACAATCAAATACCTCTTTAATGAAAATAAGTTGCGAAATCCAAAACAGAAATGGACAAAGCAGGCTCTGAGAATAATTGTTTGTAACAATCAGTCGGTACATGTGAGCCACATGATCCAATATAATTTTGGCTAAGTTGATACCCAGTTGATTAGATTGGTTGATAAATCCCGTAAAGCTTCAAGGGATATCAGAGAATATACAAATTTTGGTCAACGGATTGATTTTTGGTAGATTAAAAAAAAAATGAAGCAACAATTGTATAAAGATTAAGAATTGAAACCAAACAAACGATTAAATGTCATATGTATATGTACAAGTAATGTTTTTTAATATTACTTGTACTTGGGATAAAAATTAAAAACAGGTAACAAATTAGTCTGTAAAATGTATATAAAAAAGAGCTTACTTAGTTCGGCTACTAATGCTTATGGTTTTGATTCATGTGGTTTATAGTACAACAAGAATGTCCCTTCAGATGACAATTTGAAGTCCATTATCTTGCAAAAGAGTAGTAACATTGACTGATTGCCGTTTTAAACATAAATATGACAGGTATAGAAAAGATTATCTGAAACACAACAGCCACAATCTCGGTGTTTTGCACTTATTCCAGAAACTCCAGTCTCAAAAGACATCACATTAAGAACGAAAAATCATACAACCCCCGATTGGCATTCGGCAGTGACAAAAAAATTGGCTTCTTTTTGTCAATGCAGATTCCCTCTATATTGCTGCAAAGTAGTCCTTGCTCAGCTTTGGGTCTGGCTTCATGGACCTGTCACCAGGCTTCCACCCAGCTGGGCAAACTTCATCTGGGTTCTCTTGCACATACCGTAAAGCCTGCAACAGATACATATATATATATATATATAAGTCAACCACAACTGTGGACTACATGTGATAAGCAAATGGATGAATAAGAGGATTCTTATTGATATAATATGACTATCGTCAGTAATACAAGAGCTATAGCT
>JAOSBO010000005.1:38723084-38748198 GCA_027563915.1 Erythroxylum rotundifolium
CATGGGTTTGTGGCCCATGTTCGGTTCCTTCCTCCTATTCCTCCTAGAGTAGGTTAACATGGGTTTATGACCCATGTTGCTATGACCCGTATTGCTATCAACATGCCATCTATATGTTTCAAACATAACCCAGTTCTTGATAAAAATCACCTGGAGTGTTCTCAATGTCTCGTCAACACTCCTTCCAATGGCCAGGTTGTTAATTGTGGAATGTTGGATGACACCTTCCTTATCAATAATGAAAAGTCCTCTCAATGCAATGCCCTGAAGTTAAACAAAATAACGTCAGAGAAAAAGCACAAGTGCAGATTATAAAGATAGCATTAAGTAATTGATGAACAATTGCAATTACTGCGAGAGAACATAAACAGACATTTATGATGATGAGCCACATGCATGCACATCCAAGATAGGAAGAATTGCGTTGAAAGAGAAAGGAGAACATTCTCCAAGCAAGCACGGGACTACAAATATGAGTCCATCTTATACCTGATCAGGGATCAGCACTCCATAGGACTTGGATATTGACTTGGTGACATCAGAAATTAAAGGGTAGTTCAGATCCCCCAGTCCGCCTGATTTTCTATCTGTTTGGACCCATGCAAGGTGCGAGAACTAGACAGGAAATAGCAAGAGGCAATGTTGAAGCTTAACAATATAAGATGCAGAAGTTATTAAGTTAATGGATCCATCAAGTTAAAACAATCCATTTCTTAAACATATGAAATAACCGCATGCCAATTATTAATTACAATCTTCCTTTAACTGGAATAATCATTAACACCAATCTTACAATTGCTTATAGATAGAATCGTAGCTCAACAACAACATAACATTAACTAATGGAACATTAAGATTTTGCAGGGGTAACTCCCAGAAAACAAAATTACTAAAGAATTACCACATTATGAGAGTCAACACTCTTTATTCCAATTTGTCATCTCTTACTACGTAGACAGGTGATTTCAAAAAAAACTTCTATATTTATATTTTATGTCAAGAGGAGAAGCGGTTTATATATAAGGAGACTCATAACTTAACCCAAAACCTTAAGGGTATGGGTTATGAATCCTTTTCTCATATATAAACCATTTTATTTCTTTGTTCACTTCAGATTGGAGATTTATTAGTTATTTCAACAAACATATACCGCATATATGGAATTATAAATCCATTTTCAAGAGGTCAACTGGTCTGAAATACGCCTCAATTCAAACCCATTGGTCACATTAATCATGTATTACTCAGCTCCCCCTCCAATATTTACCTGTCACACTTGAAAACAAACAATCTTGGTTCTAATTTGCCTCTCTTATTACATAGGCTTACAACTCAAATCTCATAGCTTATATAAATAACGTAGAGTCAAATTCTTTTAAGATGAAGAGAGCACCCAATTGACGCTATGGCACTAGATTCAAATTGGAAAATATAAAGTATTAAGATTGCAACTGAATTTCATATTGCTCCTAGCAGTTGTTGTATTCATGAGTTAGACCTTACCACACTGTCAACTGAAACACCCAATACTTCTGTGTTTAGCTTCTCAAACTCTCCATAGCGGTCACTAAAAGCAGTAATCTCTGCGCACAAATTTAAGCAGGAAAACATAATTAGACACTTAGAATTCACACACACCCAAAAGTCAAATTTTATCCGTTCAAGAGCAAACAAACCTGTTGGACAAACGAATGTGAAGTCTAATGGATAGAAAAAGAGAATCACATACTTCTTCCCAATATATTCAGAGAGTTTAACCTGCAACATAAGTGAACCAGTCAAGACAACAACAATGAAGTGCCAATGGCATGTAATCTGCCCAGGATAATGCTTTTTGAGGAACAATAGAGCCGCTTATTTGGTTTAACTGATATTAAATCTAATGGAAGAAGTAGCAGAATTAGAGGGCCCCATCTGGTTTTTAATTTAGAATATTCTGATCACCCAATATAATAACACAATGACATTTTAGCTTCCAGTTAATGCCTAAATATTATGAATACATTAAGTTCTTTCCTCTACATGTAAACCTCTTTTGCTAAGCTTCATGTCCATCACCATCAAAGCAAATGTCTTTTTGTTTCGGCTCAAATAGTATAGTGTAGAAAATATAGTGTTCAAATATCCAGATGGATGGTCCCATTGTCTCCATTCATTTGAAGGGGGAGATGTTTTTGTTAAAAACTGCAAAACTAACTACCCAAATGCTCCAAAGATCAAGATGAAGATTACCGAGATAACTAATTATGAGACCAAGAAAAGAAGAAAATCATAATAATGCTATTGAGAGTAGTTATATTAGGGGACACAAAGGTGGTGAAGAGAATTTTACACTGGAGTTTCATCTAATTGGCGGAGCTAAGCAACCGTGATGTTTATCAAGGAATTCATTGAAGTCCAAGCCGATCAATGAACAAAAAGCTTATGGATTCATTAACTTGGGCTTCAATCTTAATCTTGAACATTACAAGTTGCTTATCTTTTCCAGTTAAATAAAACTCCAGTTTTAAACAGAATCTTCTGACAAAATCCAAGCATGTTCCACTAACAATTCAAGCATAGAAATCCACTGCTTTTATGTCCCAATGTCCCATGGTTCTCACATTCCATTTTTAATCGTCATTTCCTTTTTACCTATTATCTTGTATTCTTCATCTTTGTTTATAGTGAATATTGACCTTAATTTCTTTCGAGCTATTTGTTTCCATGAAAACCAGCGGTGAACTTGGGGACTATTCAGCATATTCATCACAACAATCTAAGACAATAATATCTTTCCTGCAGATGTTTGCATACTAGGCTTATATATACAGATAGAAAGACGGCAATAAAAGATCTAGACCTATATGTAATCTCTCACTGACATGAACAAATATATACACATAAATTAACTTTTTAGGATAAGCAGTATATGCTTTCAACATTGCCATTCAGTATCCGATTACTTTCGAGTAAATTGCAGTATCTATGGTGGCAGTTTAATTGAAGTAACATGAACAAAAGAACAAAGCACATTGCTTGTCCAGAAAAACTACCTTAATGAACTCCTGGTCAAAAACAGCCTCCGCCTCGAAATCCGGTGCTGTGTTCCCAACAAGAGGCAGTTCACCGCACTAATTACAAAAGCTCACCCAAATCAGAGAACAACAAAGCGAGTTCAAGAAATACACACGGAAGTAGAGATACAGAGATACATACAGCGGCTTTAATGACGAAACTCTTGGAGGAAATGGAACGCGAGGAGGGCATGGATTGGAGGAGAAGAGGCTTCCGGCGACCGAAGAAGGAAGAGCGAAGAGATGGGCTTGTTGGTGGTGAGAATCTGGAGATGGGAGAGGCTATAGCTTTGGTGGGGATTGAGGAGATGAGAGCAACGGAGGCAGCTGACGACGCCATCTCAGAGTAGAGTGAAATGCTTGTCAAGTTTAAGGTGGAGAAATGGTCAGTCACAGGATAAGTAGAAAATATGAGACTAGAGGTCTCTCTCTTTTACTTTTTTATTCAACATCAAATTAAAATCATGTTCAGTTTTACCATTTCTTCAGATTAAAACACAAAAGAAAAATTTAAAAAATACAAAGAAATTTTTTCTTATTCTTTGATAAACTTCTAAAGCTAATTTTTAGAAATTTGAAATAAAATTTATGATTTAATCTTTTTTAAAAACCTTTTATTGTTGATTTCTGTTAAAAAATAATAGAGAATCCTAAGCAATAAATTTGACACATATGAACTAATAGTAATATGAAGTAGACTAGAACTAGAGCTCAACCTAACCCAACCCGTGATGAGAGATCTTCTGTGCCTATAAACTAATTCTAAACCCGTGCCAAAAGATCTCTTACAGTTTTTCTCTTTGTAGCCCACTTGATTGGTGAATGAAATAGGAAGAGAGCACTCTGAACCGAGGAAAAAGCAACTTGAAGGTGATACCTTTGCAAATAGATAGCATTGGGCACAATGGGGCGTGTTGATAACCTGGGACCAGATCCATAGGCATTGGAACGACTCTTAGGACTCTCTCCCCTTTAGCGCCAGCAGAAGTAGGTAATTAGGTCCCCTAAGAACTCTTGTAGGGACTTCACTAACTTCCTTTATCTATGACGCTACTAATGCTACTCTTGAGCGAGAAACTCCGTCGTAGAGTTGCCTTCTCTCTTCACAAAATGGCTTTACCCATCTCTTACAACTCAACCAAACATAGAGATTTTCTGTGCCTATAAACTAATTTTAAACCTAAGCCAAAAGATCTCTCATCCAACACAACCCTCCCTAACTTGAAAACCTTCCAATTCGACCTAATCAAAGAAGAAATTCAGAATGAGTTGTACAATTTCCAAGTTTCATGGTCAATATGAATTAAAAATTTTAACTTTGAAGAAAATATTTATTTCACTTTGCTTAGGAAAAAGCTTTTGGAGTAATAATAAAGAAAATACAAAGCAGATAGGGCTCCTGAGATAGTTACAAGAGTTGGGTCCAAGAGTACTTGAGATATTGCTTATCAAGTCTGTCATCCTTTAGATAATCAAAATTAGTGTCTATGAAAAGATAACTCCTAAATAGGATAAGATTCACCAACTACCCATTTCTCCTTAAAACAAATTGCAATTTGCAACCCTTCACTTTTTCTTCTTCTTAATCTAGTAACATTATATTATTCTGTTGTGCAATTGTTTCATATAAAAAAATAACTATAACTTGGAATAGTATAGAAACTAAAACTTAGGAGTTTACATCCATTTTGGGCTTCTTTTAAACTTTATGCAAATATATGTGGTTGTAGTTTATATACAAATAACGATACAAGGATAAATGGACAAGTTATAGGTGGCTCACTTGAGTGTTTAAAAATCTAACTCGAGGGTTGCTTCAGAAATTCATGTCCCTTTTATTCATATGTCACAGGACTTTTAAAACATGTTTCTTCTTCTTATTGTAAGTTGAAAACTATCTATTATAATTGACAACAGTATCTTGAATTATAGTTATATTATTGTGGGGAGATGGTGGTCCAAACACATAATATTATATCATGTTAAGATTTGATAATGTAATTTGATTTTATAGATTTCAAGGAATCTCATGTCCTTTTGACGTTTTAGCTTATTTTGATGATGCGTCTTTTTAATATATTATGATCAAAGAATCTAATTTATCTGAAATCTAATTTGTTTAAGATTGGCTAAAGTTTTAATTAAATACTTCACAACTTTTTTTTGTTGTCTTTCTTATTTGATAGACCCCAAAATTGAATTTTGTTTTAGTACAGTGAGACCTTCAAATTTACCCTAGTCATATGTTATAAAGGAGGAGAATATGTAATTATAGACTGGATAATTTGATGATGCAGTAGTTTATATATAACAAAGGAATTTATAGAAAGGTTCCAATTTTTAGTTACAAATTTTGTCAAGGGTATTTTGAGGATGACATTAGAGGCTTAAGAAGTGAGGCACATGTCATTGACATTATTAGTAATTGAAAAGAATGAAACATATTGTAGAGGTACTTTTGGATAATGATGAATATCCCTTATTGAAACATAACAAAGGAGATTTAAAAAGGATGAACAAGTTGATTGTAAGATTGTAGAGGATGATCAAGCTACTTTTAGAGTAGGTGAACAAGTTGTTTATGTCAGTTTTGTGAGGCTAAAGTAGGTTAAAAAAATTAAAACCAACAAGAACCCAATGATTTTGTCTTGCAACCAATTTATAAACCAAAATAGCACAAATTAAAGCATATAAACCATTGGACCTTGAACTTGGTCTCTAAACCAAATAGAAGATCTCATGATTTCACCTCCTTGCTCACAACTTTAGCTCCTTGCTCATGGTCCACCTCCTTTGCACCAAATGAGATGCACTCCAAGGTTTCCACCAAAGATCGATTAAAAAGCTCAATGTTTCTCAATGCTAGATAGTACTTTAATGGCTTATCATTGATCCTAAAAATCTCCAAAATAAACAAAAGGATGGGTGATTGATTGCTCAACACATGAGCTAAATGGCAAAGCTTTTCGGTCTTGTAAGAAGGATAAAGAAAATCGACGGCTTGGAGGAAGACAAAAGAGACTAGAAAAATCTGAAAGTCATGGGAGAGGAGAAGATGAAAAACGGCAGTAGCTAGAAAACCACACCAAAAATACCGAAAGTCTTCTCCCTTTTTGGACAAATTAGGTTAATTAAAAACCTCTTTTATTGTCTAAAATGCCCTTATGTAAATAAAGCCAAGAAATAAAGTGAAGGTTAACTTAGTTATGAGGCTTTAAACATGTCTTTATGTTAATTTCATGGACAACTTATGTTCTTACAAGGTTGGCCATGCAAATTGTCATCTAAATAGTCACTTTGCCAATTATCTCATGTTTCAAAATAATTAATCATTTGACCTATATAACTATACCATATAATTATATGCATTACTTTTTTAGCATTAAATTTATATCATATGTCATACATATCAAATAAATTTATCTAAGATTAAATTTGTTATCTAATAACATTTATTCTAATACCAGACCAAAATAATTATAACACTTATAATTAATTTTATTGTCATATTCATATCTCTATATGATATATTAGAATAATTTTCCCTTTTTTTAGTCAAATATTTTTTATTGTGACCCATTGGGATCTATGTCGTGTTGACAATAAAATTAAAACCCCTTTTAATTATATACATCATAAGCGGTATCTAACAAAATACATTATAATTACTTAAATGACATAGATGATAAGTATCGTACATAAATCATGATCCTGAAGCAATAATTGCTGCGTCAATTCTCTTGTCTTATAATATCCTAAATAAATGCAGATTAACATATATCATTCTTGCCAATTTATTCTTTCTTGATTTCCAAAGTAAATCGTAAATATGATTAACTCCTTAATCAAGTTACATGCATACAATATTACTTTATTAAGGGCCCATAAACATTATCGCTCATATTATATATGAGGGACAATAGTATTCTTGATGTACATGTATCCTCTACACAAGTCATGCATACTGTAACATTATTTGTATAGCTACCTATTACGATTAATGTTGGACAATGCTAACAAATACACCCTATAGAATTCAAAACATGTATGAAACATTAATGATATAAACATAATCCTAATAATGTTTCATTTAGGGTCTGACAAATACCATAATCTCCATTATGTGTCTATGTGATTAAACCAATAACTCCTTATCAAATGGTTTGTAGAACATCACCATCATTTTATCCACACACAATTCTTTTAGCGGTCAATTAATATTCCATGTTCATTATCCAAATTAGCAACATTTCAGAGTAATCATTATTTCTTATTACAGAGTTCTACAATCCGAGTCCTTAACTTAAATAATCCATAAATAATGAAAACTTATGGAGCAAAATGTTATAAACCATCCAATTCATAAAATAACTGTTAAAATTCAACCATCTAATGATTGGCTTCTATATCATAACACTAACAATCTCTCACTTGAACTAGAGTTAATCCAAATACATCTCTATACCTAAAAGCCTTAAACAAGTGTAGCCTCATAATCATCTTTATGCATAAAGAAAAGTATACTCAAAGTCAATCACCAATGTATCTAATACCCATTCATACAGTGTGAACTACATATTTAGCTTGAGAAAGAGGTTTTATCAGTGGGTCGGTTGTGTTCCTAACCGAATCAACTCTGCAAACCTTTACATTACCCTTCTCTACGATCTCTCGTATGAGGTGATATCTCATAGAACATACTTGGACCTTTGGTGTGAACTAGGGTCCTTCACTTGAGCAATAACTCTATTGTTATCACAATAAAGCTCAATTGATCCAGCAACACTAAGAACTACATCAAATTTGAAAATGAACTTCTTGATCCAACATCCCTTTTTGGCCACTTCGGAAGCGGCTATATATTAGGCCTCGGTGGTTGAATCATCTGCAGTCTTTTGTTTAGAACTTCCCAGCTCACAACTCCTTCATTGAGGATGAACACATACCCCGATTGTGATCTCATATAATCATGTTCAGTCTAGAAACTATCATCAGTGTAACCCCTTGTAAAGAGCTCAGAATATTTTTTCAGGTACTTGAGGATATTCTTGATTGCAGTCCAATGCGCTAAGCCTAGAGTAGCTTGTTGTCTCCTAATTATACTCAAAGTGTATGATACATCAGGGCTAGTGCATATCATGACATGCATGATAGAGCCAATCGTTGAAGCGTATAAAACTCTACTCATCACATCCAGCTCACCAAGTGTTGAAGGAGATTGGTTCTTGTTGAGATTGATACCATGTGACATGGGCAAGAAATCTTTCTAGGCATCATGCATGTTGAACCTATTAAACCCTTTGTCAATATATGTACTCTAGCTAAATCTAATAAGCCTCTTAAATTTATCTCTATAGATCTTAATGCCTAATATATAGGCAGCCTCGCCCAAATTCTAAATTGAGAATACCTTCATTAATAAGGACTTGATGAACTCCAATAAAGGAATGTCATTCCTGACGAGAAGTAGGTCATCTGCATATAACACCAAGAATACTATTGCATTCCCATTAATCCTTTTGTACACACAAGGTTCTTCTTCACACTTAACAAAAATCAAACCTTTTGATTTCTTTGTCAAAGTGCTTGTTCCAACTTTGTAATGCTTGCTTCAATCCTTAAATGGATCTTTGAAGGTTGCACACTTTCTTAACAACTTTTGGATCCATAAAACCTTCTGGTTGTATCATATACACATCCTCTTCTAAATCCCCATTTAGAAAAGTGATTTTGACATCCATTTTCCATATTTCATAATCATGAAAAGTGATAATTGCTAGAAGGATATGAATTGACTTAAACATAGACATGGGTGAGAGGTCTCATCATAATCAACTCCTTGAATCTATCCAAAACCTTTCGCAACAAGTCGTGCTTTTTAAGTAGTCAAATTTCCATCTATGTCTATCTTCCTTTTGAAAACAGACTTGTTTTCAAAATCTTTTACCCCAATAGGAAGATTAACCAAGTTTCAAACCTGGTTGTCATACATGGACTATATCTAAGATTTTATGGCTTCAAGCCATTCGTTAGAGTTTGGCTTTTCCATTGTAGGGGAGCCATGGGTCCATGCATCTCATGCATGGTTACGTAGTGGAAGCATTAGAATCAAAATTCTAACCCCACGACATACCTGGAAAGTCTAGAATCGTATGTATGTAATAGACATAATTGAAAGAATATGTAACTAAAATTGTGTACTTTAAGGACAGCTCCTCCTTTCTTGTTTCTTCTCGTTGTCTAGGTCGTTACAAACAACAAACACCTTCTTTGGCTTCTTGAGAGCATGAAAACATGGAGAATAATAGTGTGTAAGGGTGGTTAGAGCACTGAACAAGATAAATTCAAGTAGATGTTGAACTGAGAGTTAGATCATAATCAAGATACATGCAATTAAACTCATGCAACAATTGCATAAAATTGTATGAACAAACCTCAAGATCACTCTTCTCAACCTTCAGAACTCTTCTGGACCCTTAGCAATTTAATGAAGTGTGTTTTTTGGCCGAATTTCGTTGTGTGTACATAAGTAAAGAACTCACTTATGTACTACCTGTTATAAAGTGGGTCATGATCATGACCTATAAGTACGATTGTGACTTGCTTAAAATGACAGTCATGCACACTTTGTTTTTCATCCAATTTTTTATGCATGTGACCCTTAGGTTTTCGATTATTTTGGGTAATTGAATTAACCCTTAATCCAAGCTTATCTTTCATGCCACTTGAATTAACTCTTAATCCAAGAAAATCATGAACAATTTCATGATGCCAATTTACAAGAAGGTAAGTGAATTCACACATGAACTCTTCTATAGTTAATTATTTGACTTTTGAATCTTTCTATAAACAATTACCATGCAATTCATTCCTTTACTATCCCATACCCCACTTGGTTCAGAGTATGGATTATATGTCAACTCCCACTAGACTGACTACCCCACAACTAGTCCAAGTAATGTTGGTTCTTGTCCTAGGGATGTCATTACAATAAGTGTCATTGAAAACTCTCTTCATGACATATAATTGCTCTGGCCAGAGACTCCTGAATAATGACCCCTATAAAAGGCCGTGGGTACTTCAAGTCTAATAATATTTGCACTACTGCTATGATGAGATTAATCACTACATTTGTTAGATCATCTATATGATAATCTCATAAGGGTCATCTGATAAACTTACTGCTCTTAATAAACATCCACATTTTAAGTCTAAACATCTCGTGCTTACAGTTTATGAGATCTACTAATTGATCAAATCAAGGAGTATAATATGTTCTAATCTATCTGGATTAACAATGTCTCATCTCATTAATCTCATGACTAAGGATAATTTAAATACTAACATAATTGCACATGATAAGAATCTCATTATCATAATCTCATCATGATTTCGTTCATGCAATGTTTTGTATTATGAACTTCATTAAGTCGATTTAAGATCGACATCAATTCATAAATAAATAAACATCAAATTAATGAAAATTACCTCACTTTATTAATCAAAATAAAGTTTATACAAAAGTGCTAAAGGCGATTGTCTTTAGAACACTACTTTAACAATTGATTGCCTTTAAAACGCTACTCTAACATCCACCACTTTCTTATATGTCAATAAATCTTTGGTGTCTAAGAGTGTCACCTTGTGTAGTCCCATTTACCTTTCAACCTTATGAAGGGTTTAAGAGCCCTAGTCATTTTCATTTAGGTGACGTTTAAAATGGCTCACAGGACCCATTAATTATTGGGCCTGTAAGATTTTAAAGCTGAAAGTAATCTTGACCGTCCAGTGTGGCCTATGAATAATCTTGACAGCTAGATGTTGGAGATCCCCATCAGGGGTAATAGAGTGGCGATGCATGATGTGACATAGAGAAGCTTCTCGAATCGGCTTTCAAATAAACTTGCTCATCTCTCCCGAGGAAAATCTCTTATAGAGTGTTGTTTTAGGTGTGTTTGTGTATGCATTTGATATAATGATACTAGTGTTAATGATTTTATGCTGGTAATCTTCTTAATTATGGTTCTCATTTCGTTTTTAGGTTTCTAGTCTCCTAGTTCACCCTATCAAGAAGTTTTTGGTTTGGTAAATCAGAAGATTGTAGAAGAAAAAGATTGTGTTTACATATTTTGAGTTCTTTGGCATTGTAATATGATAATTTTCTAAATTTTTGGTTTTTGTTTCAGGGAGTTTACTACTCAAATGTCCAATTCGTGTCTAAGAATAGTTTCTCAGTGATTGTACTTTTATTAGGTTCGGGAGAAGTGTAATCTACTTTGGTATTTTGCATCATTTGTGATATAAAATGTTGAATACAAGAACTAGGAATTCTACCTTATATTAGCTTATGGTTTCCTTGGTCTATAATACTGATCTCATACAAAATATCTTTCCTATGACAGGTCGGAGGATATACTCGAGGAGTTTGGTCCTCTCAAGAGACATATTTGCCACGGGATTATCATACTGGGTAACCATTAGCCTTTTTGATGCAAATATTTTGAGTTGTTATTTTGTCAGATTAGTTATTTCCTTTGTAAAATCTAGTCAGCTTTTGTATGATTCCTTATGGGTCAAAAAATTATCTAATAGTGGGATCTTTTCTAATTCTCTACTATTTATGGGAATTTGGTTTTTCCATTGAAACCGTTGAAGAAAAAAATGTAGTAGTTAAGAGTATTGTGGAAGATAAGAATGAAGTAGCTAGTAAGAGTTACTTGAAGACACCAATCAAGTATATAGAGTAAGCACTATTCAAGTTGATCTTGATGTACATCAAGATTGAAGGAAATTGGGTTTGTATACAATGTGAAGAGTTCATGCGTTGAATATAAGCTCAATTTAATATTGGATCTTTCAAAGGTTAGCAAAACATAATTGTGTTTTAATTTTGTGACATGAGGTGTCTCTCGTTCTTGTCATAGTCTTCGTTATCACAATAAAGTAAGGATCTTGTTTTTATGGTAGTCTATGACAAAGCCAAATCTTATGTATTTCTCACTTCCTAGGTCATGACTTGACTCTTTTTGTACGTTTCAGGGGCCACATTGTTTTGGATTCGTGCAGTATGTAGATCCCGCTGATGCTACGGATGCTAGGTATCATATGAATGGTGAAATTCTTCTTAGCCTAGAGCTCTCCATTGTTTTTGTTGAAGGAAATAGGAAGAAGTCTGCAGAAATGAAGGCAAGAGAATGAGTAAGGTATGTTAATTTAGATGGTTCATTTAAAAGGTTTCATTGTTCTAACTTTTATGATGGGCTTATCTTATGTTTCAAAATCATTAAACTGCCCATTAAATATTTTTCTGATTGGAGTAAATGGATAATATGCAACTGTTAGGTGTTAGATATTGGAGAGTTTGTATTTAAAGTTGAAAGACTTTCATACTGATGATTCTGTCAAATACCATGGCTAATGTATTATTCCCTTTTATGACAGTAGGCCAATTTCTCTCATAGATATGAGGTATAGAGGTAGATCTTACTCGAGATCCCTATATCTTTCAAGAAGCCAAGCCGAAGACCTGACTAGTCTAGGTGATTGATTATAGTGGAGGCAGCGAGCCAATATTTGGACTCATCGCTGATGGTGTGTGGGACGTTTGCTATTAGCGAAGCTGTCTTGCTTGTTATTTGGATGTTTACTGTATGGGTCACGACTAATTTCAGTTTGTTTAATCGTTCTACTAAGATGGGTTTCAGTTATCTGCCCTCTATGATTGACATAGTTAGATTAACTACTTCCAACACCTCCTCATGGCTTTACTATATTTGGAATGTCTAAGCCTAGATAGATAATGATAGTCTTCTTGTTTGTTGTAATATCATTTTGAGTGCATGTATTTTGCAAACTATGTGAAATGTTGGAATAAGTCTTCCTTGGAACTGTAGTTTTTTTGATAAATTAAATATTCTTCTATACTATTGCTAGCGATGAGGGGTAAGAAGGAAGGGACGAGGAAGGGACCCTTTGTCTACCGATGTAATAAGAAGAATATAAGAACTTAGAAAAATGCAGACTAGTTTAACATTAGCCTCTTACAAATTTGAAATCAAATCTCAATGCTACATCTAGATTGAACAAAGCTAGAGAACTCAAAGGAACATTCAGTATATGGTAATGATCATGCGGAGTAACAAGAAAGAAGCCTTGAGCCAATAATACAAATCCAAAAGCAAACATCCTATTTCCCAATGCCAGCTCCAACTGGACATCAACATCATTCCTCTTGAAAATGTTGCCACCTTTGTCCACCCCAGTGCGCGACTGGGGACATTGCATCTCTTTCCAAGCCCCTCCGCTCTCCTCCAACTCCACCCCTTTTCCCCCATTTCTAGCAGTCTGTACTGTCCTTGAACCTCCAATCACCATCTATTATGTACCCACTCACCACCCACAACTCCCTCCCACAAGTCTCGCTCCTGTGACATTCTATCCAATTCCCTCCACTCGTGCTTCCGCACTTAGCAAGCCCACGCTGTGTTCAATGTGTTCCTGTTCTTGTCGTGTCCACTAGTGATTATCACTCTTCCCTTTAACCTCTTATAGAGAAGAAAGAACAGTTTCCTAGCATGTCCTTCCCACGTCTCCACTGTCGACTTGTGAACTCATATACAAAAACGTCAGTCACTGGTTCATAATTCACTGGGTCCCACCCACCCATAAGAACCAACTTCCCCTCAAGACTGGTCACTCGGCAGTACAAAGGAAGCCCATCTGGATACCTAGGAACCTGTTTGAGCTACTCCTATATGCCATTAACGAGTATAATATAGAGACCCATATTTGGGGAAACCAACTGCATTCCTTCCGAATTCCTCCGGCAATGCCTATATGAGACAAGCAACTTTGTGCATGTGAACTGTTTTCTTTTTGTGGTGGTAAAAGTCTCTGCTTTTGAAAAGATGGCGCCGTCATGTGCAAACTCCAACAGTGACTCAGTGAGTGGAGTAGTGCAACTAAGTTAGGCACTCCAACGCTATTTCTTCTGGTAAACCTAGTATCAACTCGTTCATCGCTTTCAATCGATGTTTTAGTGTTTGTGCTAGAGTGGTACATGTGCATCCTAATTAATCTTTATAAGGAGGCTCGAAGTAGAAGATAGCTGATGGGGACATGCATTTGTCTTTGGGACATTTATGGAGCTGATAGTGAACTAGGAACTTTAACACGAATGTGCGGTTATCTCATAACTATTAGCTTGGAAAAAAGTAATCCACACCACATCCAACTTGGATCATGTACGCCTGGCCTATTAGCAAGACCAAGATGAGTTGTTTTTTTATGAGAGTTATGTAATCCTTAATGTTTGATTGATTATAATTGTTAAATTGGAGCCAGAGATTTCATATCAAATTAGCACGCTGGACTCTCTTAAATCTTTAGAATTATTATATTTCTTTAATGAAATTGTCTTCATGAAGTAAACTAATCCTAAAAACATTAAACCAGAATCGTTGATGGTTGTAATCCTGGAAAAGAACATCAGCAGCAGAGGAGTTGACTAAGAACATTGGAGGAAAATGAAGATAAGGATTAGCTAAAACCAAGTAGACAAAGTACGGATGTTTATAAAAGAGATACCATTGAATAGGATAAAACTTATGTATTTGTGACAAGGCGGATAAGTATTCCCTTTTTTTCTACTTTTTCTTGTTTACTCAATCTCAATGATCATCCTACTAAGATTAACATGACATGAGCCTAAGCTTTTCTTCTTTGAGATCACTTATCCTTTTCGTCTTTATCTTCAAGTGTTATAATAACTTTTGTGTGTGTGTGTGTGTGAAGAGGCAGATAAGTATTCCTTTTCTTCTACTTTTTCTTATTCACTCAACCTCGATGATTATCCTACTAAGATTATCATGACATGAGCCTACCCTTTTCTTCTTTAAGATAACTTATCTTTTTTCGTCTTTATCTTCAAGTGTTATAGCAACTTGTGTGTTTGTGACAAGGCAGATAAGTATTCCTTTTTTTTCTACTTTTTCTTATTCACTCAAATCTCAAGGATTATCCTACTAAGATTAACATGACATGAGCCCACATTTTTCTTCTTTGAGATAACTTATCCTTTTATCTTTATCTTTAAGTTCTATAGTTATTATTATTATTATTATTGACTCCACTTGCATTAATCATGCACTTGCGCTTTCGTTCAATTCTTTATTGGTCAACAAAAGATTAATAATAAGGATTTATTGTTATAATTAAGATAGAAGATTTGCACCCAATTCCACTACGAAAATTTCAATGGATCTTCCTGCATTTATTACAACATCAAGTTGGACACACCAAAGTAAACAAATGCGAACATAACTCATCGTAAAAGGTTAAAAGCAAGTAAATTTGAACATAGGACATCTTAATGGTCAGTACGTTTAAAGATTTTGGCTTTACTAATATCACATAAGAGATGGAATATCCTTATGGTCCATATGATTCACAAGCATTACAACATTTTTGAAATATTGTGATGGTCTGTTGTTGTTTGTTATCTTTGAAATAAGTAGAGTAATATATAGACAGTTATGGATTGGTTTTTAGGTCCTAACTTTTGACTTTTAATTTTGAAAAGTTTATATCATTAACTAGAGAGATTGTGAAAGTAGAAGATTTAGAAACATTTTCATTTTTTGGTTGTGGGATTTAATCAATGGATCAAGTTTTTTTGGGTAGCAATGGCTGGAGGTATGGTTTTTCGGGTTATGCATCCGCCTATGTTTGGATATATATATATATATGCATATGCATACATGTTGTTGATATATTTATGTGAGGATGTGGTATGCGATACATGAATTGAATGCAAATTGATTGTTTTTTGTTATTTGGTATCAGAGCTACAAGTATACCTCTGCCTTGCATATCCTCTATCATGCTCTATTTTTGTTTTGATTTGTTTTTGGACATGTATACCACGTGCATGTATGATATGTTTGATTGCCCATATGATAACGTTGGATGGACATTGTGGTTGGGAGGTAACGTTGTCTTGAATGTTACAACAATGGTTAGAGGAGAGATGCACTTGTTAACGTCAAGTGCATGGACGTTTATTTCCATGAACATCCCCTCCCATGCAATAGATTTTTGGTTTTAATCACTGCATGTTCACCTATCATGTTGCATTGTCGTCCCATCCCTGGTCTAGTTCTTCTCCGCTGCTAGCACGTTTGGGCAACCTCTAGTTTGGGTTGGAGCCGGGTCACACTGACCCTGCTAGAGGTTGAAGATGTTGTTTTTAAAATTCTTAATTAATTAAGTAATAATTAATTAAGTTAATGTTTGGTTTCTTGATGGGTTACTTAAGCACTTAACCTATTTTTGTGATTTTTAATGATAAAACATTCTTTAGAATTAATATTTTTGGTGAATATTAATTTTTTAAAATTTGTATGTCTAATATATTAGGAATTATACATTAAAAATTGTATGATTAATATTTTATTAAATTAGACATGCAAGATTAAATAATGTGATTTTATGCACATTAAAATTAGTAAATGACTATTTGCACACATTATATATGTAATTAATTGAAAATTGTATGTAAAAATTTATGAACATTATACATGCAAAAGGAGATTAAATGATTTGTGCATAATTATTTGATTTATTTCCATTATTACTTATTTGATACAATATTTAGTTTTAATTACGATTAAAGTAATGTGAGGTAATTCATATAATTAATTAGGGAGTAGCCACAATCTTTAATTGATTAAAATTATATATTTAAGTTTATGGATTACTGTTTAAACATTAGTTGTAGTTAATCATATATATATATATAATAAATTTTACCCATAAGAATTTTTGTTATATTTATATGATTAATTAGGATAAACTATCACATTATATTTCTTGATTTACCCTTAGGAATTAAGAAAAAGAACATAATTAGATAGTTTTATCAAATGGATCTAATTGAGTGAAATTTTAGCTCACAGGCAAATTTTATGTAACTAGATTTACATTGGTAAAATGTAGTAATTTTGTTCTTATAATTTTGTTAATAAGCATGTACGTTTAATAATTTTGCTGTTATTTCACTTGCGAATATCTCTGAAGTAAAGTGTGACATTCCCAAATTAAAGAATGATAATTATAAGGTATGGAAGGAGAAAGTATTTCTTCATTTAGGCTGGATGGATATAGATTATGCTCTAAGGAAAGACGAACCACCTGCTATCACCGAAACTAGTACTCCAAACGCAATTAGTCCTTATGACAAATGGGAGCGATCCAATCGTCTCTTTGTGATGTTCATAAAGACTAAGATATCTACTAGTATCGGTTTAACAACATACTAAGGTTAAAGACTTGTTAAAAGCCATCGATGTGCAATTTGCTACATCTGACAAGGCTCTTGCCAACACCTTACTAATGTAATTGTCATCTATAAGGCTCATCGGGATAAAAGATGTGCATGATCATATCATGCACATGAGGGATATAGCGGCTCAGCAAGAAGCTTTATAAGTGAAAATGTCATAATATTTCCTAGTTCATTTTATTCTGAACACTTTGTCCCAACAATATGGTCCTTTTAAAATTTCTTACAATACACATAAGGATAAATGGTCAATTAATGAGTTGTTAATTATGTGTGCTCAAGAAGAAGGGAGATTGACTATGAAAGAGGGTGAAAAAGTGAACTTAAGTATGCAAGGAAATAAAAAGAAGGATTAGGGAAAAATAAGGGAAAAGGCAAGATTCCTCCTCAGCCTAAGATAAAGAAAGCATCAAAGAGTTTTTTTTTACAAAAAGAGGGGACACATGAAGAAATAATGCTTAAATTTTAAGAACTAGCTCAAAATGAAAGGTACTCACCTTTCATTTGTTTGTTATGAATCTAATATGGTTAGTGTTATTAATAAAATATGGCGGATTGATTCTAGTTCAACAATCCATTTTTCAATTATCTTGCAGGGTATGCACAACCTAAGGAAACCAATGGGAAGTGAACACTACATCTATTCAGGAGGCAAGATGAGTTCACAGGTGGAAGCCATTGTCACTTGTAGTTTAACGTTAAGCAGTGGTTTTATTTTACATCTGGAAAATACCTTTCATGTACTAAGTTTTTCTCGAAATTTAATTTCTATTTCAAGAATTGTACTATTAGGTTTTATTTTTAATTTTACATATTCTGGTTTTTAATTATCTAATAAATCCAAAGTTCTTAGACATGGTGTTCTAATTGATGGTCTTTATTCTCTTAAATTACGAAATGACACTGCTTATACTTCTATGCATATTATTGCTGGGATAAAACGATGTATTGTGAATAAGGATTCCTCTATGTTGTGGAATCAGAGATTATGACGCATTTCCATTGAGAGACTTAAGAAATTGGTAAATGAAGGAGTACTTAGTACTTTGGATTTTTCTGATTATGAGACTTGTGTCGATTGCATTAAAGGTAAGCAAACTAACAAGTCTAAAAAAGGTGTAAAGAGGAGCACAAATCTATTATAAATTATACATACGGATATTTGTTATCCAGACATGGAAGTAAATAGTCCGAAATACTTTGTCACCTTCATAGATGATTATTCACGATACATGTATCTCTATTTACTTCGTTCTTAGGACGAAGCTTTATATGCCTTTAAAGTTTTTAAGGCTGAAGTAGAAAATCAATGTGAAAAATAAATTAAGATCGTGAGATCAAATAGAGGTGAAGAGCATTATGGCAGGTAATCAGAGAATGGACAAGCACTTGGTCCATTTGCTAAGTTTCTTCAAGAACATGAGATTATTGCCCAATACACCATGCCTAGTTCTCCAGATCAAAATGGTGTGACAGAAAGAAGAAACCGAACATTAATGGACATGGTGAGAAGTATGCGGAGTAATGTAAAACCCCTTGATTTCTTGTGGGCTGAAGCACTAAAGATGATTGTGTATATATTAATCCGAGTTCCAACTAAGGCTGTCTTAAAGACACCTTTTGAGCTATTTAAAGGTTGGAAATCAAGTTTGCAACATATACATATTCGGGGATGCTTGTTTGAAGTGAGAATTTATAATCCCTAAGAAAAGAAGCTAGAGTCGAGAGCCATGAGCGGTTACTTAATTGGATATGTTCAAAAATCCAAAGGGTATAAATTATATTGTCCATCTCACAACACTAGAATTGTAGAATCAAGAAGGTCTTAGTATTCCTAATAAGGCCAGACGCATCAATATATTTCAAAAACATAAAGCCATTTGTAGAACAAACCAAAAAATTAATAATAGGCTGTTGTCTCCTATTTGTCCAAGCTTTGCACATGATTGAACATTCATAATAACCCAATTCACTCTTCTTTCTGCCAAATAACTTCTAATTTCATAAACATAACAACTCAAAATTTTACCTCTTAAGTCATCAATCAAAGGAACTTTGTATCCCAGACCATAAGAGGCTATTGCATCTATCATAGGTTGATAATAATAAGATTGAGAAGTATTAAATGATGAATATCTATCATATGACCATCTAGCTGCTGCTGTATCGACATTGTGAGTCGCATCTCTTAATTGCATTGCACTACGAATTGAAGAATGGGTTCCAAGAATTGTTCTTGGTGCAAAAACTAGTCACCTACCTTCTTCTCTTCCTCACATCAGGTTTAGGAACTTCTTCTTGAGCCTAGGATAGAACACTACCAGTACCACTACCACCTTTAACATTTCTACAATCACTATAAAAACTAGAAAATGAACTTCCACTACCAATTTCAAAATTCAACCTTTCCATTCTATTTCTCTCATATTGATATTCTTCAAGCAATGTTTTCATTTGCCACCTTACATCATGAATTACTTTTTTACAGGGTTCCACATCTGGATTAACCCCAACTAGATGTTTATTTAATCAGGTGATTCCTCCACCTTTCAAATTCTTGTTACAAAATAAGGAAATAGTATGGTTCCTCATACCGGGAACCAATGTAGAGTCCAAGCTGGATCATTGTATCTTCCTTAAGTGGGTTGATCAGCAGCACTTGAACTTCCTTCCATTTATCTGTAAAAATAAATGAATGCATATATCGAAATAAATAACATATAATTTCATAACACAATATGCATGTCCATCTTATATAATATAACTTATTTTGTATTATTACATTATACACAATTCAATTTCATTGAATACAATTCACTATAAGTCAAAAACTACCAATTCAATATTTCAACATATATAATTATACAAAACATACATAAACAATTTTTATTTCCAACATTCACAAAACATACATAAACAATTTCTATTTCTAACAATTTCCATTTCCAAATTCCAACAATTTCCAACAATTTAATTTCTAAAATTTTCCAACAATTTCAATTTAACCATTACAAAACATATGTAAACAATTTCCATTTCCAACAATTTTCAACAATTCGATTTCGAACAACTTCGAACAATTGCAATTTAGAGTTTCAAACATCACAAAACATACATAAATAATTTCCATTTCTAACAATGTTCATTTCCATTAATTAAAAAAAATATATAAACAATTTCCATTTCTAACAATCACATCACATACGTAAACAATTTTTATTTCTAACAATTTCCATTTCCAATAACCACAAAACATATACAAAACAATTTCCATTTCGAACAATCAGAGAACATACTTAAACAATTTCCATTTACATTAATCACAAAGCATACATAAATAATTTTCATTCCCAACAATTTTTAACAATTTCCATTTCTAATAATCACAAAACATATATTAAACAATTTCCATTTCCAATAATCAGAGAACGTATATAAACAATTTTCATTTCCAATAATTTCCATTTACATTAATCATAAAACTTACATAAAAACAATTTCCATTTTTATCAATCACAAAACATATAAACATATATAAACAATTTTCATTCCAATAATTTAAACAATTTCCATTTCCAATAACCACAAAACATATATAAAACAATTTCCATTTCCAACAATATCAAAACATACATAAACAATTTTCATTTCGAACAATCTTCAACAATTTTCATTTTCAATAATCACAAAACATACATAAAATAATTTTCATAAACAACAATCACAAAACGTACATAAAACAATTTCCACCTTTAACATTTTCCAGTTTAATGTATCAATTTATTTTCTAGTTCCACACTTTGATGGAAGTATAGAATTGGAAAATTTGTTTACGTATCAAAATCTCAAAGTATTGAAATATAATTTGGAATTAGAATTACCATAAATACCTTGAATCACATAATTAATTATTCAAATTAAGGTAGCTATATTATGGAACCTAAATTTTTTGAAATCGGACCCTCAAAATGTTTGTTGAACTGTTGCAGACTATACCTCTTTAAGAAAATTAGGTCCAATAATGTAAAAGATTCTAATATGTATTTAACAACATTAACCAGAAGACAACTATCTCACAGTAACACCTTATATATTTGTATACATTGCTTTTGAGTTTTTTTGATATAAAATCGATTTAGAATCTAACACATACAAGTCATACTTAAATGATGTAGTCAAGTTACTTGAGTTAGATAAACCTCATTTATAATTGGTAAAAGTTCAATTTTTGTCAAATGAATTATATGATATATTTGTAAAAACGAATAATAAATTTATTTCATTCATATTTAAGTATAGAGAAATATTAAAGGATATTGGTATGGTAAGCAAACATTTAAGTTTATAATATCAACCCCTTTGAAAAATTAATAAAAATAATTTATAAAATATGATTTTGTATTTATATGTCTATTAAGTATTAACAAAACTGATAGCAATCAACAATTCAACACACTTACAAGTTCCAATCCATATTCACAGAATCACAGTCAACTCCATACCAGTTCTAGACTTTTATAGTTTCATTCCACATCCACAATTTGTATCTATATCTCTATTAACCTCTTCAATAATTCAATTCACATTTTTTGCTTTCACACTTCCACAGTTCCATTCCACTCTACAGTCCACATCCACAATTCCATTCCATAATCCACAGCAACGCAAAAACAAATTATCATGTTCTATTCCCAATTCACAAAAAACACCAACAATTCCATTCACAATTCATAAACGCATAAACAATCCTATTCACAATTCATAAACGATCAACAATTCTGTTCACAACAATTCACAAAAAATACATAAAGTCATAACACACAACCAATTATTTCAGAAATTCAATAACAATTTTAAAAGGTCAGGGTTAGGCAGATCTGGCATGCAAAAGAAGACCCAAGAGTAGCTGAGGTTGTGAGGTGTTGGTGGTCGTGGCACGTGGTGGGTGTCATTTGTGGTGGGTTGTGGCAGATGATGGGTGTCGAGACTGGAGTGAGATAATGAGATGTGTGAGAGAGAAATAAAGGATTAGGAGAAGCTAAAGATATGGGGCATCAATGGTGGTGGTGGGTGTCTGTCAATGATGGTGTCCAGTGGGTAGTGGATATCTGTCGGTGGTGGGTTGAGACACTTGAGAGAGATAGTGAGATATGAGAGAAAAAAGTCAAATGTGGGAGCAAGATAGGAGGATAGTAGCGCGACGTGCAACGGTGGTGGTCATTGGGTCGGTAACGACGACGGTGAAGAATAGAAGAAGAGAGACTGTGAGTGAGGTGCATGAGTGAGAGTGCGAGGAGATGAGAGAAAAGAGTGAAGAATAGAGAAGAGAAGAATGTGTGCGTGTGTAATTACTGTATGAAATATATCGGTACAGACCGATATTTACATTTGGTACATACCAGCCCCTGTCTCATATCATTCCCCTATAGATACAGTTCATAACGCTCAATACCATCTGGTACAGAACGAAACGCAAATCTCTATTCTCATGTGCACGGACTACCCTGGTTGACCTTTGCAACGAAACTACTTTTGGTTGACTTTCCTCCACAACTTCTTGTGGCTTAAGCTTAACTTCGAGTTATGACGATTCCATTGGAGGCTGGCCATGAACCTCTTCCGTAACTACTTGTGGGGTTGGTTATATCTGACTCCTATTGACAAAAGCAGCTAGGGGTTGGTCAACATGGCTCCTACTAGCCTCATCATCTTGTAGTGTTTCCTGAATTTCTTCAAGTCTAACATTACTTCCACTGCTTCCTCTTACGAGAAAATCTTTTTCTAAGAACACACCCTGTCAAGTAACAAATACTTAGTTCTCTGCTTGTGATAGAAGTCATATCCTTTAGTTTCCTTAGGATATCCTACAAAGAAGCACTTATCTGATTTAGGACCAAGCTTGTTAGATGTTAAACATTTGACATAAGACTTGCAACCTTAGATTTTTATAAAAGACATACTAGGCACTTTTCCAAACCATATCTCATGTGGTGTCCTTTCTACATACTTTGGTTAAACACTGTTTAGCATGAATGCAACGGTTTAAGTGTATATCCCAAAAATGAGATTGAATGTTTGGTTTGACTCATTATAGATTGAATCATACCTAACAAAGTTCTATTCCGCCTTTTGGGAACACCATTCCGTTGTGGCATTCTAGAAGGGGTAAGTTGTGGGACGATCTCACACTCTCTAAAATAAGCACCAATCTCATGACTCAAGTATTCACTTCCATGATTTGATCGAAAGACTTTAATCTTCTTGTCGAGTCGGTTCTCAACTTCATTCTCAAATTCTTTGAACTTTTCAAAAGATTCAGACTTATGTCTTATATTTATTGAAATCATTAGTAAACGTGATGAAGTATTGAAAGCCACCTCGAGCATTGGTACCCATTGGTCCACATACATCACTTGATGAAGTATTGAAAGCCACCTCAAGCATTGGTACTCGTTGGTCCACATACATCACTATGTATTAAACCCAATAAGTCACTTACCCTCGCACCTTTCTTAGTGAAAGGTATCTTAGTCATTTTTCCAAGTAGACAAGATTCACATGTCCTATTCGATTCTAAATCGAATTGTCTAAGAAGTCCTACTACTTGCAACTTCTTGATGCGCTTCTTATTTATATGACCTAGGCGACAATGCCACATGAGAGTAGTAGTCTCATGACAAGTCTTATGTCTATTATTATTAACATCAAGGGCCTGTTTATCCATATCAAGCAAGTATAGAACATTTTTAACACAAAAATATCCATAAAACAAATGATCTCTATAAATCGAACAAGATCCATTTGAGATGGTAAAGGAGAAACCATCATTTTCCAAACAAGAAATGGAGATAATGTTTCAAGAGATGGACGGAACAAAATATACACATTTAAGTTCCATTACAAGCCAACTGGGAAAATGCAACTCAACGCACACTGCAACACTTGCACCATCCCTAATGCACAATTGCACCTCACCCTTTCCAAGTATCCTCCTCTCCTTTAGTGCCTGCATACTTGGACAAATATGAGCACAAGGTTCGATATTTAATACCTAATCATAAATAGAGGTAGCAAGGTTAATCTCAATAAAATATAAAACTGAAGAAGAAGATGGAACCTTTCCACTCTTCAAGTCCTCGAGATATTTGTGACAATTTCTCTTCCAATGTCCTTTGCCTTTACAATAAAAACATTTAGGATCGGAAGGGGTTCTGACTTTCAGAGTGCTTAAAGTCAACACTCAAGCCTTCCCTTTGCTATCTTTGCCCTTTTTCTTAACTTTGTGTTTGTTCTTGCCTTTCTTTATCTTCTTCCGTCCCTCCTGAATTGCCAAGACATGAGAAACTCCTTTCTTTATATCCTACTTAAACGGTCTTAAGCATCCTATAGAGTTCCTTCAAACTCTTCTCCATCCCATGCATATAGTAGTCCATATGAACGACGAATAGCATAGAGGCAAAAAGTTGAGGATAATGTCAGTGGATAACCCTGGGTCTAACAGGAGACCTAGCCTGTCTAATTGCTCCACAAGACTCATTATCTTAAGTATGTAAGCATTGATAGAGGTACCATCTGGCATCTTAACTGTTGGGCCCCGAATTTTTTTATTTTATTTTTGCCTTAATTGATTTAATTATGTGTTTAGATAGATATTTTTATGTTGGGCTTGGAAATTTGAAGTTAGAAATTAAATGAAGGCTTGGACTTAATATTGGAA
>JAOSBO010000005.1:38807369-38817407 GCA_027563915.1 Erythroxylum rotundifolium
CGATGGGGGCAGTTCTAGGGCAAAGAGTGGGAAGAGCTTTGCATGCCATTTACTATGCTTCAAGGACTTTAAATCCATCTCAATTGCATTATTCCAATACTGAAAAAGAATTGTTATATGTGGTTTTTTCTTTAGAAAAATTTCGATCGTATTTATTTGGTGCTAAAGTGATTGTTTATTCTGACCATGCAGCGATACGATACTTGCTCACAAAGAAAGAAGAAAAATCGAGGCTGATCAGATGGATTCTCTTACTACAGGAATTCGACTTAGAGATCAGAGATAAGAAGGGGGCAGAAAACGTGGTGGCAGATCATCTCAGTCATTTGATAAACGAAAAAGATGATATCCCTCTGCGAGAAAGCTTTCCAGATGAGTAATTGTTTCAGCTAATGCGACACCACCATTGAATGCAGACATCGTCAATTTTTTAGTAACTAATGAATTACCTGTTGGTTTGTCTAAGGCTCAGAGGGATAAGCTATGAAGTGAAGCGAAGTACTATATGTGGGATGACTCTTATCTTTGGAGGCACTGTGCAGGTCAAGTTATCATAAGGTGTGTATCAAAAGATGAATCATCATTAATTTTAGCCTTCTACCATTCGTACGCTAGCGGAGGACATTTTGGAGTAAAACGGACAACTCAAAAAGTTCTGGAGAGTGGCTTCTACTGGCCAACATTGATCAAAGATGCATATACCCTCTGCAAATCATATGATAAATGCCAACAATGAGGTAACTTGTCCCGTAAAGATCAATTGCCACAAACCCCTTTACTTTTCTGTGAAATTTTTTACGTTTAGGGCATTGATTTTATGGGACCTTTCCCTCCGTCTTTTGGTTTCACTTATATATTGCTTGTGGTTGATTATGTTTCTAAATGGGTGGAAGAAAAAGCCACTAGGACTAATGATGCTAAGGTTGTTGCAGATTTTGTTAAGGTTAACATTCTTTCTAGGTTCGGAATACCGAAAGCCGTCATTAGCAACAGAAGAACCCACTTCTGCAACAAGGTGATGGAAGCAATGTTCAGAAAATATCACATCACACATAAAGTTTCTACTGCTTACCACCCTCAAACCAATGGGCAAGCTGAAGTCTCGAATCAAGAGATCAAGTTAATCCTGGAGAAAACTGTGCAACCCAATAGGAAGGATTGGAGTGCAAGACTGGAAGACGCATTATGGGCCTACCGAACGGCTTACAAAACACCAATTGGAGTGTCATCGTATAGGCTAGTTTTTGGGAAGCCATGTCATCTTCCAGTGGAATTACAATGTAAGGCATATTGGACTATCAAAAGATGCAACATGCACTTAGATGATGCGAGAGTGCATAGGAAGTTGCAACTTCAGGAGTTGGAAGAGATGAGGAATGGATCATATCAAAATGCAGTGATATATAAGGAGAGGACAAAAGCTTTTCATGATAAGATGATTTCTAGGAAAAGTTTCTTCGTGGGCCAAAAAGTGTTACTATATCATTCCAAACTCAAGCTCTTTCCTAGTAAATTGTGTTCCCGTTGGGTTGGTCCATTTGTTATCACTCATGTCTTTCCTTTTGGTGCAGTGGAGATACGGAGCCTTAGAACTGACAAGACATTTCGAGTGAATAGTCATCACTTAAAGCCGTATTATAAGGGCTTCCAAACGGAGGATTTGGAGGTGTTGATGCTGGAGGATGTGACTGGTGTCACTTAAAGCACACAACTGGAGGTCGAGCCAACGACATTAAACAAAGGTGCTACTTGGGAGGCAACCCAAGGGAAGTTAATTTCTGTCTTTTACCTTGTTGCATATGTTATTTCTATTAGGTACTCCATTTCTGGCATTTGATTTTACATTGAAGACAATGCAAATTTTAAGTGTGGGGGTGGGGGTATTAGCTTTGATGCATTTTTTTCTCTTTTTTTGAGTTTAATCGTAGCTTACATGACTCCTCGGATGGTTTTCAAAATTGAACGAACAAAATCAAATTTTTTCTTATTTTCTATTGCTTTTAAGATTATTTAACCATAATTAGAGTGTGAGTTGATTAGTAAAATCCATAGCAAAATTTGGCATATACTTTTGCTCTTGTGGTTTGTTAGTGTACATTATCTTTAGAAGAGTAGTGACTAACGGTAGCCAAAGCCAGTGAGATTTTGAGCCTTATTTGACTGACATATCTATATTAGTCTTATTGTCTTTTGATAATGTGTGATTTTCATGACATGTACGTCTTGATTTTGCATTGATTTTCTATTTGAGACCACATTTTCTTCACATGCATTAACAGGGATATGATTAGGCATTTTTTTTATAAACTACATGGGCCAAACAACCTATCTTATCGATATGATTTTTCCCTTGATAAACCCCTTTGAGCTTTAACCTTTCTTTTCGTATAAACCACATTTTATGCTTTTTAAACTTAACCAAATTTCCTACCCAAGTCATAAAGCTAGTGGAACATTTGTGATTGTTGAGTTTGTGGATGTACAAAATTCTATGTGTAGGGGTATATAAATGTGAGGGTTGGCTATAATGTTGGGATGTTAGTTTATGTCTTATCATTAAAATTCCCATGTTGATATGGTTTATTTTAATTTTTACAAGGAAAAGAAAGAAAAAAATAGAAAAAAATGAGGAAAAAAAAGAAGAAAAGAAAAAAAAGAGGGTTTATAATTAATGTATCAAGGAGGAATTGCATATGTGTCAAAAAGTTGTTTATGGTTTATGCATCTTCCTAGAGTTGTAATGGGTGTGTTATTTGAGCATGTTGAATATAAGGTTGAGGTTAGCTTGGAAGGTTCACTCTTGGGATTTCATTGGTATAAATTGTATGAGTGATTCCTTCGGATTGGTATATGCTTCATGTGGTTTGGGTATGAGAGCTGAATGGGGTTATGAAATATAAAGGTTGCATTTGTCATAGGTGATGGTACCCAGTTTTTGATAACAGTTGCTTTGTTTCACTATCTTTGATGACTTTCATGCTCCTTAACCCAAATATATCTCACCTTACCTTTTCCCACATTACAACCTTGAAAAGTCCTTTGATTCATGATTTTGCATGTGAACATTAGTGGTGGAGAAATGAAATGATATGCAAAGTTGTGGATTGTCATGGTCATGAATGGTGTTGAGTGTACCCATGAATATATTTTAGTTAAACACATTTTTCGAGTCTACTATTAGATTGCTCAGTTTTTGAAGATATTGAATGTTAGTAGATCACGAGTAAAAGCTTTGAATGTTGAGTTTATGCTTAGGTTTTTGAAAGTCATTCACTTTACTTATGGTTACCTATTCTTAAGAAATGTGGAAAATGAGTTAAAGCTTTGGTTTGTGATTTTGATTTTGACGATTTGCCTGAGGACGATCAAAGACCAGGTGTGGGGGTATTTGATAGGATTGAATAATCTTATATTTTCTTATGTATTTACATGTGATTTCAATCCTATTTTTAAGATAAAATGTTCAATTTGTGCTCAATTTGTGTTGACTATTAGGTAAGATATATTGATATATTTTTGAGACTAAAAAGACAAGATTTTCTAAAACAAATTTAAAAGCAATTATTTTGAAAAAAATGGCTATGCTGCGTGAAACGCAGCAGTGCATGTGTTAAATGTATGCGCTAATGCTGCTACATTAGCATTTTTCTTAAATGCTAGAGCTGTGCGTTTGTTATAAAACATTTGAGGGTTTTAAAGATGAATGATTTTTATTTTGTCTTGGCGAGCAACAATGGCGGCACATCTAAAGAGGAAAACATGGAGAGCTGCTGGAAGGAATAAAGGCTACAGTAGACAGCTGGGAGAAAAGAGCTACAAGGTCGGCAGTATTAAAACTCCCACATTTAATTGTCCAATTATGAATAGTATATAGAAGAGAGTAAGTTTGAGATTTCCGAAGCCAATGGGTGATATGATTTGTGGTTAGATCATGAAAATAGAAATGAAAGGCTAACTTCTCGATGCCGGTTCCACAGGAATATCGACGCCAAGTCACGGTTAAGCTATTTCTATCATTCTAACATTGTGATTTCTTTTCGGATTGTTGTGTTTTGGTATTCATTTAGATGGTTTTAGGATGAACGATCTTAACATGTTATTTTGATTGTTTATTTCGAACCTATTGCTAAAATATCAATTGTAATCCATAATCGTTACTTTTGATGTTTGTAAGTAGAGTCTAACGATCGTTAATTGTTAGGAACATCATAACTTAGGTTAGATAACCCGAACGTGTGAGGTTTCTACCTATATTGATCGTTTTCCAGTTCATAATGCAACTGCCAAATTGAATCTAAAGATTGTATCCTAGGTTATTCGGTAGTTAGGTTTAATTAATGATCGTATCTTGATTAAATTCAACCTAAGGGAAAATTGAGATTTGTAGAGTGTTCGATTAGTCTCAGATCAATAGTTTGAAAAGAATTGTAAAGACTTTAGAATGAAGGAATATGCTTGATTGTGTTTAGGCTGAGATTGACCCTAGAACCGGACTTTACTTATACTCAACGCTTTTCGTATTTTTGAATAATTGTTTTAATTTATTTTCGGCAGTTTACTTTTACTTTAATTTTCTAAATTGTTTGAAACCCAACCCCCCCCCTTTTATTTCCTTACATCAATTAATTTCACTACGAAAATTAACCAAACATTCCCTGTGGATTCAATCCCAATTTACCGCAACTACAAATTTTAGTTTGCAGAGTCAGATAAATTTTGCAGTGCACTCGACACGCACTATCAGGTATGCATCTAATATAGATTGTTATGTGAATGTTCAAGAGGGAAAAGTGTCAGGGTTGAAAAGTCATGATTGTCATGTAATTTTGCAACGGCTACTTCCTGTTGAAATACGTGGGTGTTTGTCGAAGGATGTGTCCGTTACTTTGGTTTAAGTAGGAGAGTTTTTTAAGCAATTATGTTGCAAGACACTTAAAGTTAAAGAACTTGATAAATTGGAGGAAGACATAACATTGATTCGATATAAGCTTGAACTATTATTCCCCCCATCGTTTTTCGATGTTATGGTCCATTTGACAATTCACTTATCATATGAAGCAAAACTTGGTAGACCGATTCAATTTCAATGGATGTTTCCAATTGAAAGTTAATTTATATTAAATTCAACAAGTTTTTGCTATGTAATTTGTTAGTAACATAGCAAAAACTTGTTATTTGTTAGTAACTATTTATGTTTAGGTTTTTTATGCTCTCTTAAGCGTTATGTAAATAATAGAGCTCAACCAAAGGGGTCTATTGCAAAGACTTATAAAGCAAATGAATGATTGACATTTTGCTCAATGTACTTAACTGATGTGGAGACGAGATTTTATAGACCAGAATGTGACTTTAATTTCAATGACGATGGTGGTTTGTCTATTTTCTCGCAAAAGGTGAGGCTACTTGGTGTAGGTAAATATATCGAGTTAAGTAAGGACAAATTCGAAATTACCCATTGGTATATTTTGAACAATTGTGAGATCGTCGATACATACACGGAGTACGTATATTCCTTTTCATTCAAACAATCATATTAGAATTTCCTTTATTAACTCATCGATGTTACTGTGTTTTTTTCCCAATAGAGAGCACAAGGACACAATTCGAAGCAAAGGGATCATTAATGTTGAAGAAAGACATAGGCAGAAGTTTATATCATGGTTTAGAAATCGAGTAAGTTTCATATTAATTACATATTATGTATATATAAGAATACATTTTATCCTTATATTTATTTTAAATTTTTCATACAGATGATATGGTTATATAACCGTAACGTGCAAGAAGCGACAAAAACATTATATAGTTTGCCATGTGGGCCTCATATTTATGGGAAGAAATACACAAGATGCATTGTTAGTGAGGTGCGATATCACATACAAGATCGAGATAGTCAAGTTAGAAGTCAGACTAGTGGGGTTGTCATTGAAGGATGTTGTGACGATGAAATAATTGACTTTTACGATGTCATATCTGAAATTATAGAGTTGCACTACATCAAGGATAAGAAGGTTGTTCTTTTTAAATGTAAATGGTTTGATTTAACTGACATGAGAGTGAATGGGCATATTATGTTGGACTCGGCCCCATTTCCGAAGTCCAACTCTTGCTTTGATACCACTAATGTTGGATCCTGCTTTCGAAACCCAACTCTTGATCGTAAATATCATATATCATAAGACTTGCGAAAAATCATATGACTCTCAAATCTTTACTTCATCATACTTTTTAATACATTATCTACAACTAATTTTCATCATTCACATTTCTATCTTTCTCCCATGACATCTTACTTATGTATCAACAATTCATCATTCTACTTAGACATCATCCATACGTGACTCATGACTAATTTACATCAAAAGGAATAGGAGGTCTTTACAAAGCTGAAATGACATTTTGGCCCATAATACACTAATGTCTCAATATCTCGAAATACATAAGATACTTGAACTATCAATACTTGAAATGCAACTAAAGCCTCATGATTACACAATCTAGCTTATGATACAAAAATATACATAATCGGAGTTAGGTCTTGACTTTCTTTCACTCCATCTCTTGCTCATCACCTAGATGTAGGGACAAGAAGGTGGTGAGCTTAAAAGCTCGTGGGTAACAGTTTATAATAAATAACAAGCGAAAACATTTTAAAATGTTCATTGACGTTGAATCTTTTCATAATCGTAGTAATTCCACATTTAAAAATCATAAAATACTTATTTCCTGGAATTCTCAATTTTTCAAAAATTCACAATAGTACAAATCATGAATGCATCCATCATGTGAAGCATATCATGAGCACGTAAGCATATCAGAATGGTTTGGGTAAGTCCAAAACATGACGCACTACACATTTCCATATAATGGTCCTGTGTAGTTGTAAACTTGAGGGAGTCCTTGAAGGAGTTTCGTGCCACTAGCGGGCAGGTGGGAGAAGCCTATACTTGGGTCAACATACACGTGACAATTCTTGAGGGACTACCACAAACCCACATAACACATATATTTAAAAATCTTGTAAACTTGTTGCCCAAAATAGCACATTTTCTTGAAAACTTGCATTTTCATATGCTTGCTATTTTTATCTTGAAAATCCATTCCTGAAAACATGATTTCATAAACATGTATCTTTTCCAAAAGAATCATTTTCAAAGTCTTTTCATAATTCATCAACAGCATTCAAGTAGCAAACATATAACAATTTCACATTTCATTCAAGAAGCAACAAATGCAATACTTACGATGCAATTTAAAAGCATTAAACTTTCTTGATTCAAAGAACACATTTAGTAGCTTATTTACTCTATTATAAATATGTACCCACCTTGATTTCCTTGCTTATAGCCTTACTCAAACATGCCTTTTGTCTTGTTCCTCTTGTCTCTTTGATCCCTTTATACAATATCAAAAATCCCACTTAATAGGGTTTTCAATTGAAAATCCCTCAAGTGTAATCACTAAAATTGGTTATGGAATACTTAAACCCAAGTATTTTCCAAACTCCATGGACTAAAATCCTTTCAAAAATACAAAAGTCTCAAAATGGTTTTACCTTCATTCTTCACCGGATGAAGGGATCCTTAGCACAAAAGGGAAGCTCTTCTCTTCCTCTACTTGTTTCCTTTCTTGAACAATCTCAAAGTCTCTCTTGAGGACTAAGAAAAGTCAAACCCTAGCTTGTTTTCTCTTCTTTCTCTCAAACCATCAAACTCTCTTTCTTTTTCTCTCTCCTTTTCATTATTCTCTACTACTTATCCTTCCATTCACGTTTTTCTTCTTCATTTATAAGCAAGATAACACTTCTTCTTCCAATTATGCCCTTAATGTTTGAGAAATGTCCTATTTGTCCTTCCATTTATGCCTTATGTCTTTTATACTTAAGTGTCTTTACAAAAACACCCTTGAATAGTCTGACATAACACTTTATTCTAGAAAAATCTTCTCTATTGTCTTACGTGTCCAATGGTTCAAGAATCAAGTCATTTGAGTGTCTAGAGAAGAAGTTATGGCCAAAAGAATCAAACATGTTTTTGTCCTTAATCATACTGAACTTGTCTCGGGACAAAGGTTATAACTTTCACTATACTTCAAACAATTACAAGTATTCTTTCTTCCCTTCTAGAGTCTCTTTAGGTCTCTTACAAAAAGTATTCTTTCTGCTAACATAGCCTCTCCAGGCTCTCAGCCTTTTCTTTCTCTCACTAGGAAGATAGTGTGAGCTTTTGTTACAGTAGGGCTAGCTCTCTAAGTATCGCACTACAGAATTTCTCCTTTCCAAGTAAGCACTTGAAAGCTCAAAGATCAAATGATTTCTCAAGAGTTGTAAGATTCGCAAGATCTTCGACTAAGACTTGTATTTATAGCCTAAGTCTCTAACTGCTTCTTGATTCTTGATAACCGCTTCTTGAATCATGAAAACCGTTATTTAGTTGAGTTCTGTAACTAACTCCAGCTAAGTAACCGTCCAATGTACTGATGTAACTTCTTTTTTGTATCGTCTATGTCTTCCTTACCTCTGTGTTTCCTTGCGTTTGTGTTTCCTTGCATCTATGTTTCCTTTCGTATGTGTTTCTTTTGCATCTGTGCTTCCTTGCGTCTGTGTTTCCTTGCGTCTGTGTTTTGGTGACATCATCACAGACAATTCCTTTCGTCTGTATTTCCTTACGTCTGTGTTTTGGTGACGTCATCACAGACAATTCCTTGTGTCTGTGTTTTCCTTGCATCTATGTTATGATGTCATCACAGAAGATGCATCTTTACCTTGCGTCTGTGTTATAACGTCATCACAGATGATGCGTCTTTACATTCCTACGCATTCCTTGTGTCTGTGATAAGATGTCATCACAGACGATGCGTCTTTACCTTACGTCTGTGTTTTCCTTGTGTTTGTGTTATGACATTATCACAAACGATGCGTCTTTACATTCCTACGCATTCCTCTTTCTAAGGACCCTAACTTCCAATCCAAAGGTCTAAAAATTTCATACTATATACCCTCTTAAACTTGACATAATAATTTAACTCTAAATAAAATAATCCCTTAAGGACCTTATAATTTATTTAAATCATTCTTATTCATCAGGAAAAAAAATTAGGGCGCCAACGTTTCTTCCCCTCTTAAAAGAATTTCATCCTCGAAATTCTTATCTGACTAATCAAGAAGGTGGGATGTTCCTCCATTTCCCATTTAGTTTCATCACTCGGATAATTTCTTCTAATTGATCATAGTCAATAGACTTACTAAGTCTTTCCATCCCTTATTTGGTCATTCACTTTCTTAACTAGTTCCTTATTCGGTTTCAGCTAACTTACAAATTTCACTTCCTGTGCTGACATTTCATCTATGTTAGACTATATCGATATTTCTTAACATACTTACAATAACACATCATTGTTGGTAATACCAACTAATAAGTCATTGGTCCGGTTCTTAGTAACTTCATATGGACCACTACAATTGAAACTTAATTGATTATTTATCCTAACCTGAGCACATCTTGTACTCAATCTAAGCACACCTTAGGAAGGTGATACTCTCATAAACATTTATTCTTCTGCTTCATAGTTCACATCTCTTAGTAACAGTACATTTAACTCCTCACTGTATTCCATGTCTTTGGTATGGATCTACCAAATTGATTCATCTTTCTTAAATCACTTAATTTCTAATACTGATTGATTTCACTTATCAACATAATCATCATAAAACAAAAGCGAACGACTCTTTCTGTCATCTAACTCCTCATACAGTAGTCCAATGAAATCACTATAATAATGATAGTGATGCTTAAAGTCACTCAAGGATGTACATTGATCTCATATTTCTATGAACTCCCAAAAATTTAAGCCTTAAGCATATCTTTGATAGTTAAAACTTTCGGCAATTTTTAAACATTCAGTCACTTGATTCTACATTCTTAGCTGCCAAATGATGTTCTGGCGTATTCCTACTAGGATAAATATCATAAGTTACCATTTATACTTTCTAACAATCTCTTTACTCTATCATCTTTATCAATTACACATACTTCTTAT
>JAOSBO010000005.1:38828231-38842461 GCA_027563915.1 Erythroxylum rotundifolium
GGTTAATTACCAAAAAATGCCTAAACTTTCGTCAAATTTTCAATTATATCCTAAACTTTAAAAAGTAGCAATAAAATATCCAAACTTTCAATTTTTTTCAATTATGGCCTAAACTTCCAAAAGTGGTAATAAAATACCCAAACTTTCATTTTTTTAATCCTTGCCTGATTTAATCTCTTTAAAGTGAGGCCATCAAGGTTGCATAATCTAAAAATCGAAGGGTGAGGGTGTCGAGAGAACAAACTGAAAATGAAGGAAAATGTTGAAATCAAAGACGTTGTTTCAATTATGTAATTAAACAATGTCGTTTCATTAATCTTCATTTGTTTTGTTAATTTCAGCTGACATATATTAATAGTTAAGATTTCTGAAACACATGATAAGTCACATCAGTAAACTTAATGGAAACACTAATGTCAGGTTATAATTGAAAATTTTGAAAGTTTAAGAATTTTATTGTTATGTTTTGAAATTCGGGCTAGAATTGAAAAAAAAAGTTTGACCATTTTATTGCTACTTTTTAAAGTTCAAGCTATAATTGAAAAATTGACGAAAGTTTGGACTTTTTTTTGGTAATTAACCCTTATATAAGTGATAATTTGACTTTGGATCTCCAAATATTTGATCTAAGGATTACTATATTTTGATATTATTTAAGAATTATCCTAGTCAGAGGTAGTTTGTTTTAATAGTTATTATATATTATATGAATTATATAAAGATAAATGAGTAATTAATGTATGATTCCTCACTTTAGTACTTATGAAGAATATCACATTATTGTTAGTTAGTTTTGATTTGATGAATCTTTGACTAAGGGAAAACAACACCTGCAAATAAATTAAATATTATTTAAAAATTAATTAATATTATTATAGAACCAACATAATTAGATTGAAATAAAGTAGACACTAAAATCATACATTGTGTTTAAGCAAAACTATATATTATGAAAAGATTGAATTAATGAAAAATCACATGGGGAATAAACTATTTTATTATTTCTAATATTTAGATAGTCATAATGGATTGATTTATATCAATATTGATATATGGATATAAGTTTTCTTTAATTATATAATATTAAGTACAGTTTATGATTATACTTTTTTTAATCTATTGTCAATATATTTAAGAATTTAATAACCCACATACAAATAATGGTTAGAATTAATTAAAAATTCAATTAAATTACTAAAAATTTAAAGGCTATTATAAATAAACATAGACTTTATAAGAGTTAGCACTCTTGACATACTTCCTTCTACATGATTAAATTTCTTACTTGTTTGTGTAAATATTGTTAGAAGTTGAACATTTGAACAATTATAGTAGTTTGTCATTAACCTATTTTTGAAATAGGATTTACGAGAGAGTTGACTTAAAAATTAAGTTCTATAACAAGGTAATATTTATAGTTAATATTTTTATATTTATAAATTAATATAAAAATGAAATTTACTTTATTAAACATGAAAGAAATTACATCATAATTTTCCAAAGAAAAAACTTCCATCATCTCTTTCAACTTTTTTTTTATTTTCAAGTTGCAAGTTAAATAATAACAATAATAATTAAAAAAGAAAAATGACTTGTACGTGTTTGTTGATTATTGTCTATATTCGGTTCTAATTGATACAAAATGGATCGTTTACTATTACAAGTTGATACTTGTAATTGAAGCCGAGAAGCAACTGCATGAGAAGCATCTAAGGACCAATACGCCGCTCATACCTATCCCTGCAACAGCGTTGCATTTGTTTCAGACATAAACCTCTTAATACTGCCTTTGTGGCTACCTCATCTTCTTAGGAAATAAAGAACTAATTTTAACTTACATGTTTGTTTCCGTCCACAATTGTCTTCATTTAGTTATGATCTACGATCCATGTATGTTTGTTTCCTTAGTTATGATTTATGATTAAAGAAAGTGAGAAAAAAACGTCTCGTAGAGAAACATCCTCGGTTCTGGACACGATCTATGATCGGTTCTGCATAATTGTGTAATGATTGAAGCCAAGAAGCAAGTGCGTACGAAGCAGCCAAGACACCAGTTCGCCGTCCGGACCAAATCCTCTGTGCCTGGATCCACTGAATCTTGTGGGTAAAAATTGGTAGCACAGGTTTGGCATTGGTAAAGGCAGACGCGGTTATGCCTGACAGGTATCCCTCAATGCAAGCTTTCCAAGTTTAAATATTAGACGCACGAAAGACGTTTCTCTCTCTCTTTTTTTTAATAAATATTTAACAGCCGCTAAACCAAGTACAGCTAATCTTCTTATCGTTTTAAGCAACCGATCTGCTCGCACAAACATATTCTTCTTCAGCCATACCTTCGTCATCCATCCTTACTTTCAATCTCTACCTTCCTCTTTGTTAGAGCAGAGACATGAGCCTCGAGAAGTTCAATTGCAAACCCAGGAGACCTGTCTGTTTCCGATTGTGCAATGTGTCCGGGTATTTTGAGTTTGATTTTTCTTTTAAACTTTTTATTGCTCTGCTTTATTAGTTTATAATAGCACGTTATATGGTGGGTGTTGGATTTTCAGTTACACAACTGAAGTAATGGAGATTCTCTCCCAAGACCCCTCATTGCATGTTCTGTTTGTTCCTGGGAATCCAGGTTTGCTGTTTATGTTATGATGCCTTACCTCCTGATTTTTGTTTAGTGATTCGTGCTTGGAACTTCAATTGTAGGGTGTTATTGTTGTTGGTTACAGGTATAATTTCATTTTACAAAGACTTCTTGGAGTCACTCTACGAGTTTCTTGGAGGAACTGCGTCTGTTACAGGCAATTCTCTTCCCCGTTTGTCCCTTTGAGATTATTCAGTTTCTATTCTTAGAGTTTTTCATTCGCTCTTACATTCTAGCCTTGAAATTATTCATTCCCTCTCTTTCTGTATGAGCAGCTATTGGGCACATTTCTCAAACAGAAAAGGTATTTATTTTCTGGTTCCATGTTCAATGTTAATTTGGTTACCGTAAGACTGAAAACTGAATCGAATTTGAACTTATTTGGTTTGGGAAAAGAGCATTGGGTCGGATAGGCATAAGTTACAATCCCAACTTTTAAGACATGGTTAGGGTGAGGTACTAATATTCATTATTTTTCGTGACATGACATGTTAATATCAGACCCTTGGAAATAAACTTGACTTTGAGAATTCTGCAGCAATTTTGACAGAATAATTGAATAGTCAAATTTTATTCAATTTAAATGATTTAAGAAACTGCTTAATGTTTGGACTACCTAAATTCTTGGTGTGTCGAAGGCTGATCTTGAGATTTGACTTAGCTCCTAAATGACACCTGACCTTCTCCAAACGGAAGCGGAAGATAATGCAATTTAAAGCTTTATGTTTCTAAAGTCAAATGAATTTAACTTTGAGTTATTTGGAATTATTTAGGATATTTATGATGAAATAAAGACAGACTAGTCAGTTTTTTTTAATTATGTTGTTCCCTTAAAAGTTTTTTCCTCTTTGTATTCTAGCATTAACTATCTATAATTTACTGAGTCTAGAATTATATATTGATTCTATAAATAGCTATGAAATATTGTATTTTCTGCGAGAGGTAAGAATAAAATTTATACTTCTTTATTGCTTATGTGAGGTATAAGTATTTGTGAGCTTATCATTTTTCCAACAAATTGATATTAGAGCCAACTATGATATTAAAAGGAGCCTCTATGTTCTAATATCCACAACTCACCAAAATTATTTATGAGAATTGGACACTTAGGATGAAGGTCATTCTCGATTCGGAAGGCATATGAGATATTGTTAATAATGGTTAAATAAAGTCCCAAGAAGAAGCAAGCTTGACTCAAATTGAAAAGGATGCCTTGGAAAAGGAAAGGAAGAAAGAATAAAGTGCATTTACCATCATCCATCAAGATTTGGATGAAAAATATGTTCAAGAAAATAGCCAGTGAAACCACATCAAAGAAAACATATGAAGTACTCCAACATTTGGTGATGGGAGTTGACAAAGTGAAGATGGTGCAACTTCAAACTCTAAGGATTAAATTTGAAATACTCTTTATGAATGATAACAAGTCCATTTTAGAGTACTTCACAAGATTCCTAGGAGTGTGAATCAAATGAAGAGGTTTGGTGAAACCATCTAAGATGTTCAAGTTGTGGAGAAGAGCCTATGTTCTGTCAACTCGACATTCAATTATATGGCAGTGGCTATTGAAGAATCCAAAGATATAAGTAATATGACCGTTAATGAGTTAATTGGATCTGTACTAGCTCACAAAGAAAGGATTAATCACTACAAAGGGATGTGATTTTTTGCAAGACAAAAATAGATGGTCATAAGTATCTAATGTTTACTTTACTCCAAAGTTAGAAAACAACATTCAAGCATTGGTCAAATCTTGTAAAATAGTTGTCACATTTATATAAAGCGTCATACTCTTTGGTTTCAAGATTGTGATGCTAATCTTATTGCCAAGGTGACTATGACTAGTAATTGAATGTTTTTATTGAACTTGTGCACTACAAAGGTTATGTGTTTGAAGATTGATGTCAATAATCCTTTATGAGTATGAGATATGAGGTATGGATATTTGAATTTTAGAGGACTCAAAGCTTTGGGAGTGAGGAAGATGGTGAGAGGCATTTCAAATATAGCTCATTATGAATAACCATGTAAGGCATGCATGCTTGGAAAGCATTTGATGAAAAGCTTTTCGAACAATCAATTTCAAGACGTGGGCGGAATTTTTTAAGTACATGTCTAAAGCATTTTATGCATTTAAAAAGTTTAAAACTTTGACTGAGAAAGAAAGTGATTTTAAGATTAAAGCTCTAAAATCTAATATAGGTGAAAAAGTTACTTATAATGAATTTAAGAGTTTTTGTTAGTTGCATGAAAGTATCATCCTCTCAGTGCCTAGATATTTCTAGCAAAATGGAGTAGTAGAGTGCCTAGATATTTCTAGCAAAATGGAGTAGTAGAGAGAAAGGACTGATTAATCCTAAATACAGTGAGAACCATGTTGAGATCTTAGTTGAAGCGACTATATGTGCGATTTATCTTTCATATTATAGTCCAACAAAGAGATTAAAAGTAGTCATTCTATAAGAAGCATGGAGCAGAGTGAAACCTTTTGCATCATGCTTACGAGCATTTGATTCTATTGCATATGTGCATGTTCATAAGTAAGAAAGGTCTGAACTTGATGTTTGAAGTAAGAAGTTTACTTTCATTGGATATGATGAGAACTCAAAAGGATAAAAGTTGCTCAATCCAAGTAATGGAAAGATCATTGTAGATATGTTGAATTTGACGAAGAAGTATCATAGGATTGGAAATCTAAAATGAAAGGATCTTATGATATTCTTCCATGTTTTGAAAAAGAAAAAGAAAAAGAGGTTGTTCAGGAAATCGAAATGATTATTCTCCGCCAACTTCTCCAGTGCCATCTCAAGCATCATCATTCACATCTTCACCACCAAGTGTGCTACCTCAAAGATATTAGAGACTTGGCAAATTTTATAAAAATTATAATTTTTTTGTCCACTTGTATATATTAAAACTTTAAATTTTGAAGATGCTAGCAAGAATGAGAAGTGATTCATGCAATAAATGAAAAAAATTTCAATCCATATAAAGGAATGACACTTGAGAACTTGTTTCTCTTCTAGGTGGTTTGCATGCCATTGAAGTCAAACAGGTGTGCATGATCAAGAAAAATGACAAAGATGAAGTAGATGGATAAAAGGCAAGACTTGTTGTCAAAGGGTACAATAAAATCAAGATATTAACTATAGAGATATATTCACCCATGTTATTCGTTTATTAATATGTGTTGTTGCCTAAAATCATTTGAGAATTTCTCAATTGGAAGCCAAGTTTGCTTTTGTGAATGATAATTTAGAAGAAAAAGTTTACATTGAACAACTAATGGGATATGTGATTGAAGGCTAAGAAGATAAAGTGTTGAAGTTAAAGGAGTTATAAGGACTTAAATTAGCGCCAAGAGTTTGGAATAGCATGTTCGACAATTATTTCTAAGAGAATGATTTTACTGGATGTTTTCAAGAATATGCTCTTTATATTAAAAAGAATAATAATGATTGCTATTTGTTTATATCTATATGGATGATCTTACCTTTATAGGAGACAATCCAAATATGTTTTGAGAGTTAAAAGATTCTGTGACTCAAGAGTTGGAGATGAGTGACATAGAATTGATGTCTTACAACTGGGAATCAAAGTAAAGTAAGGACGAAATTTTAATCAGTCAAGAAGGCTATGCAAATGAGGTACTTAAGAAGATCAATTTATTAGACCGTAAGCATGTTAACAGTACAATAAAAATACCCATATTCGAGGGGCAAGAGAGTGTAGATCCAACTTTGTTCAAAAATTATATGGGAAATTTGAGGTATTTGACTTGCACAAGACTAGATATCTTATTTGCAGTTGGACAAGTTAGTTTATGGAGATGCCTTCTAAAATTCACTTGAAGACAACCAGGAGAATTTTTTAGTATCTTAAAGGTACTATTGACTATGACATTTTCACTCATCTTTCAAATGCTTTAGTTTAACGTTTTTTGTGATAATGATTGTGTCGAAGATCTTTATAATAGAAAATTAGTACGTTTTTCTTTCATGGGCACATACCAATAAAGCAAGGACTATTTAAAGCATAACAAATTGAACGAGGCTCAAAAAAATCAAAGTGAGCAGAGTGAAGAAAACCATAGTGCATATCCCTGTAACTTCGAGGCTTGATGGTCCCATCTCAAATGTACGTTGGAATAGGATGTGTGGATGTGGAGTCAGCAGAAGGACCTAGCATAGCTGGTGCACGGTTGAGAAGATTGTTGAAAGAGTTCTACTTAGAGAAAATTGAAGCAAAAAAGATCATGATTGACAATAATTTCGTTCAAGCTTAGCAAAGAATCAAGTGTTCAATGATAGGAGTAAGCATATTGAGATAATATTTCATTTTATTTGAGAATGCATTGCTAAAAAAGAAATTAACTTAAAGCTTTTGAAGTCTCTTACTCAAGTTGTTGATATTTTCATTAAGTCCTTTAAGTATTATATTTTTCAAAAATTACAGATGATGCTTAGTTGTACAAATCAAATTTACAATAGGTTGTTAATTTAAAAAAATTGCCTTTTAAATTCTACAACAATTTTGAAAGAGTAGTTGAATGGTCAAATCTGAATCGATTCAAGTGATCTAATAGACTATTTAAAGTTGCAGGTGTTTAGATTCAAATGAATTTAACCTTGAGGCATTTAGTGTTAACTAAAGAGAGTTATGATAAAATAAAAATAAATTTATTAGTTTTTTGGTTATACAAATTTATTATATTATTAAAAATATTTTCTTTGTTATAATTATTGCATTGATTGATTTTAGGTTAGTGAATTGAGAATTATCTATTGGCTCTATGAATAATTATATGGTATTCTATCTTGTACAAGTTTTAAGAACAAATTCTATTACATTAATTCTCTTCCTTCATTGTTTGTGTAAGTGTATGAGTGTTTGCGAGCCTACTATTTTTCAACACTGACTACAAGTGACATAATTAGACATGTAATGTAAAATTTAAAACAAAATTTTATTCTCATCTTAAACCAATTATTTTTCTTCTAATTTCTACCAAAAACAGATTTAGACATTGTTCATGACTCAAATGAGCATTATGTCTGTGTTGGAAAATTTCCTTTAAAAGCATGTTAACTGTTTTCTTCTTGATAGTTTCTGATAGAAAAACTTATTATTTCATCTTAGATTTGTGTTACACTTGTTTAAGTTTTCAAAATTGATGCATTTTATTAGTCAAAAATTAAATTTGTGCTAAAATTGAAGTTTTCTGTAAAGTTTATATTTGTTTAAATTTTATATAAAGTTTATATCTTTGTCTGGTAATTAACTCATTGAGAAACTCTTTTGGCTTTTGACTGAATTATGTTTTTGTTACACATTATTGAAGCAAAGATGAGATATGAAAGTAAATGCCAGAAAGAAGAGCGAGTTTTGGGTGCTCTAAGAGATGCATCTCATGCACCAAAAGCTTGTTTCTGTATTTTATTTTATTGGTTACGTCAAATCGTATATCTTGCTAAAAGTTTCTTTTTGCCAGAACTGGGAGCGGGGAAAGTTGTTTTTGTTGCAAGAGCAAATTGATCATAAGGTATATTCTACCTTTCTGTACTGGCCTCCACACATATCATAAACGTCTTTCTTTTTGGACTATTTAGCCTGCTGTCTATATTTTATTTCCTGCGTCACCTTCAGAAGTTTCTATGTAGTTATCCAGTTATATTTCTGAATTGGTGCGTGTTATTTGCAACAAACCAAACGCATACACCTCATGTGCACACAAGGAAGCATACAAGATTTCTGTAACCTTTCACTGTATTACGAATAAAATAATTTTAAACTTTTATTCTTGAATTCCACTTATTGTTGTATACTCACAGGTGGATTTCGTTAGACAGCAACTGTTAAAAGACGACCTTCCTATTGTGCTGGTGAGGTCATATTCTTGTTGCACTTTTGTTTTTCAATTCCGGTGTCCTCGATGGATAGATTTAGATGTCTTGCATTAGCTTTTAGGCAGGTGGCATGAGAAGAGTTATCTTTACGATAGAATACTCTTCTTGTGCATGGGAGTTTGGGATAACTAATAAAAACATTGCTTAAATTGCTTTTGTTCCTGCCTGTGTTGGGTGATTTGGACAATGGAAATTAGTTAATAGTTTCCTATCCTTACCCAGATATATAGTTACAAGATACATGAAAGTTCACTATAAGTTCCCAAGGTGCAAAAGACTAATAAGGAAAACAAAAAAGTACATGGAGAGGTGAAACTTTCTTGTAATTTTGAATTTTGAAAAATAATTTAAATAAATCTAATTAAATGTGAAACGAAATGGAATGTTAAAATTGATATATATATACTTGCTCACTTCAGTTATTCTTACAGGTGATAGACCAACCTTTCTTGTGATAGTTTCGAAACTGCAGTTGTTAAGTCATTGACAAATAATTTATTTATGAAGGTTGGTCATTCCATTGGTGCATACATGTCCATGGAAACACTGAGAAGGTATCCGGAGAAGGTGATAACCTCTTTTTTCCTTTTCCATGGTTTCAGTAGATGTACATTCCATGTTTGCCAGACAATGACATTATGTGGTTTATGCTATCTATGGAATTTTAGGTGATATATTGTGCAGGATTATATCCGTATCTGATGTTTAACCCACTGTCGAAGACACAGATTCTATACAAGAAAGTTTTCAGGTAATGCTCTTCCTATGTCTTGAGTTGTTTTACTACTCCTAATCCCCTACATTTTACTTTGCATGTTTTCCTGTCCATTTTCCTTTTGCCCTTTAAGGTCTTTACTTCATTATTATCTTAGTTGGTGGATAGGCTTGGCTTGTCATAAATCTATAAAGTTTCAAATTGAGCGATATTCTTTCTTCAGCTCATCAAAATTACTCTTATTTAAATTTAGGTTCCAGAATTTTTCACTTCTGAAGGTTGCCAATTTTTCTGAAGCTTTGTGTTAATACTTAATACAGAGTTGGCCTCTTATTTTTACTCATGTTGCATATTTTATTGTTGGGAGTAAAGATATCACAGCACATTTCTCCACATTTCAGGTTGCCTGTTCTCTGTTTCCTACTTAGTTTCTGCGTAGCATCCTTGGGATTGTTACCAAAGTGCGCTACAAGATTACTTGTGTCAAAATCCGTTGGGAGGTCATGGTCTGCCACAGCTATTGATGCTACATGCAATCACTTGCTGCGGGTATAGTGAACTAATTTGGCGATATAAGAGCTGGCTTGCGTTCTAGTTACGTATTGAGCTTGCCCTTCCAAATTCAGAGGGCAAGCAGTTCTTTTCTTTGGCAATAAGTGTCTGCCATGCCTAATGTTCGCATGTGTTTTGAAAATAATTTCCTTCTCTTTTGTTTCTTAACAGTACCATACCTTTCGGAACATGCTCTTTTTGGCATTGGGGGAATTCACAGAGGTACTCTCGCTTATATGCAAAAAATTCTATCAACTTTTTGAGGATTAAATTTTGTTGTCTCCTACAAATTGCACCAGTTTGGCATATTAGGTACATTTCATAATATTGCCTCTTCAACTCCAGCAGGAGGATTGAGTGGGCAGCAATGTTCATGTGGAAGTTATATAACTTATGTCTTCAACCTAGTGTCAACCACTATGATTCTTTTATGCTAGCTTTCAGGACCACTGGATTGGGCATTCATGAGAGAAAATAAGGGTAAATTTGCATTCTTGTTCGGTGTAGATGATCACTGGGGTTCACGGGAAATGTATGAAGAGGTAAGTAATACATACGAAATTTACTGGTGTAATGATATATCCTTTTGAAGAATACGTGAATATGTTAATGCATCTGCAGACATAACTTAGAGCTTTAGGTTAGCTTTGGGTTATCTAAGTTGGCATAAAACTTGTCTTGTTTCGGCTTCTATATCACTTTACGCCTCAGCCCAACTTGTACTGCTAAATATAGGGTAGAAAATGCAAATCTCTTAATAGTTTATTCATTATAAAAAAATATTATATAGTATTAAATTTTTTTATAAAAAGACTTTTTATTTAAGTTATTCTAATAAAAACCATGTATATGGTTTGGGGAAGACTATTTATGTATGCTTTATCAGGTGTATAACAGTCAATACTTGAAGCAATATTCTTTCAAAATTTTTATCTATTTTGTCTTTAAATGTAACATCTAAGAGCGTGCTGTTATAAGCATCAAGTTCAGCCAAAGATATGAATACTGTTTTGTGCTGGCTGATATCGATGGGAAGGTACCGTACTGGCCAAAAAATAGAACGGTATTACTTAGTTCGGCCCGTAGTCGCACCTCTCACCTTTCTCACTCTTAGTTTTTTCTCTCTTCCTCTAACCATTCTTGCTCGTCGCTGCCATCTTCTGGCCATCACTGCAACACTACCATCCCTCTTCACCGTACTTCCTTTTCCTATTGGTCTGCCTCCCTTTCCAGTCTCCACCATGCCTCCCCACCTGTTGCCTGCCTCTCCCTCCTCCTCCACCTGTTGTTGTTTGCCTCTCCCTCCTCCGCCTGTTGTTGTCCGCCACTCCTCCTTTATCCACCATCGTTGCCTCTGCTTCTACTTTGCCCAATGTTATAAGTACTGTACTAGCCCTAATATCGAATTGGGTACAATACAGTATTGAAACTGGTTAATACTGGGTATTATTTCGGGTAATTTTTTAAATTTATAAAATAGTTTTGAAATTTTTTTAAAATTGCAAAATAGTTTGTTAGTATATTGTATTGTATACTTTATAATTTTACATCAATTCTGTCTTCAAAAATCATAATAATAAAATTTTAAAATAACTACTTATCTATTTTTACTAACATTAATTTTTAGATATTTCACATATAAATAACTAACACAATTAATATAAAAAAGATAATCATCATATACTTATAAAATTAAGAACCATACAAAGTATTTAAAATATTATAATTTCATCATATAATAAATAATAATTACATCAAAACATCAAATAAAAAGAACAATAGATATCTTTAACTCTTTAACTATTTCAATTTACAATAGAGTCTATGATGAAGAGATAACCAAGTAATAGCAAAACTTGAAACTAAAACATTTATAATTACATTAGCTATATAGAATTTAACATATATATTAAATATAGGTAAAGTTAAAATAAAATGAGAGACAAAAACTTGGAACTTCATTCAATCGTTTTCGGGGATATACCCAATATAACTGCACTAACCTTAATTATCATTTGGTGCAAAATCTTTATCATTGAGAGGAGTCACATCTTTTTAGTCATTTAAATTTAATGCACCAAATAAAATGTCAATGCTTTTCCTTTTAATATTATCATTCAAGTCACTTACATCTACTAAACTCGATCTCTCAAAAACTTAATCCATCAAAAGATTGATATTATCAATATTAATTGGATCTACTAAACTACTTGTTTTATTAAGAGTCCTAGTAAAAAAAATAATTTTATTATTAAAAAATTATAGGAAATTAAATCTAAATTAATAATGATAATAATATGCCTTTCTCGAAGTTTTAAATTATAAAGAATGAATACCAAGTCATTTAATATATTGTGCTTCAATCTATTCCTTTTTTGGAACATATGAATTTAAATGTACTCTAGTTCCTTTCATAATTTGTTGCACTCACACATTGACTTAGAATTAGAATTGCAAACCTTTACAATTCTGAAACATCGGTTCTGAATTGATCCTACCAAAAAACTATAAGTTGTAAGACAACAAAAGTAATGTTATAAACAAAATAAAATGATAATTAATTTTCAAAAAGTAACAAAAGTGAAAAATATATACTCGAAAAAAGCTTTGCTTTTGGTCAAATAGCAATTGACAGCTCAAAACTTCCAGAAGATTGCTTATAAAGCTTCATTTGGGAGCTTAGGAGATCTTGAATCATCTCATGGGCAACAATTGTTGTAATAGTTAATAACATTCTCCTATTAACTTCAATTCCATTTGTAAAACTTGGTGTAAAATAGACACTAGGATTTAAAATGTCCTAGTTATAAACAACAGAGAGTAAGATTGCTTTTACCATATGTCATTGATATCTGCAAGATAAGGCGTGTACAAAGAAGGTCTATTTTATTTATTGGCCTTGATTGCTTCCTTCTTCCTCTCCGTAGCATAAAAAAAACCCAATTTTGCCTTTTCATCACTCTCATCAAATGCTCACAAACTCAGATAACAAATTGACATTATAACAAAACTCATGATCTTCAAGTATAATTACGAAAACCTTCAATCTAACATTAGACTTAGCATGCTGAGATGCAACTCACTTATCAATTGTAAAAATATATCTCAACTCTTTCTTCATCATAACAAAATACTACAGTGATAAAAAATTCATTGCAAATCTTATCATAGTAGGATAATAAAAATTTCTATCATTGGTAAAATCCTTTCTCATTAAATTCAAGACTTATGCATGATTATATATGAACTTGGTCACCTTTTTGGCTTTCTGTACAGTCTCATCATTAATAGGAAAATAACTAGCATCCCCTATATTTTTTAACATTAAGTCAATACAATGTGTAACATAAGGAGTTAAAAAAAAGAATTATACGTGTTTTGTAACCATCTTCCTATCACTTTATAAGTAGAATCATTCTCAGTAATAAATTAAACAATATTTTATGACCCTATTTCATTCACAACTTTATTAAATATCTCAAATAAAGTATTGGTATTCCTAACAAAGTCAGATCCATCCATAGGCTTTAAAAGCCGTTTGCATAATAAATCAAAAAGTGAATAATAGGCTCATTTCTTTAATTTGTCCAACTATCACACATGATTAAACACCCATAAGTAGCCTAATTCATTTTTCCTTTTTTCCAAATAAATTTTAACTTAAGAAACTAAGCAACTCAAAAGTTTACTTTTGTAGTTATCAATAGAAAAAGCTTTGTATCCCAAATCGTAAGAAGATATAACATCCACTATAGGCTGATAATAGTAAGATTGTGAAGCATTAAATGTTGCACCTATATCGTACTACCATCTAGCTGTTATCATATCTATATTGTCAGTCGGATCTCTTGATTGCATGATACTACGAATTGAAGGTTAAGCTCCAGAAATTATTCATGGTGCAAAAAAAATTGTCATTTGCCTTCTTCTTTTTCTAACATCAGGTTCAAATGCAATGTTTATTTCTTATTAGAAAGGAACACTATTACTACCAGTTTCGACATTTCCACTATCGTCATGAAAACCAACAAACGAACTTCACTATTAATTTCATAATTCAATGTCCCCTTCTGTTTTTTTTCGTGTTAATATTCTTGAAGCAAAGTTTTCATTTGCCACTTTGCATCATGACTTACTTTTTTTACAAGATTCTGCATCTCCTTTAGCCCTAACTAAATGTTTCTATAATAGGGTGATTCTTCTACCTTTTAAATGCTTGTTACAAAACAAACAAATAGTAAGATTCTTCGTACGGGGGACCAATTCAACATAAGCTCAAGCTGGATCTTTATATCTTCTTGAAGTGATTCAATGTTCAGGAGTACTTAAACTTCATTTCATTTATTGATCGCGGCTTATCATTCAATCCTAAGATTGATTCTTGGAAACCGGTTAAAATCAATTTATACCAAGAATTGCAAT
>JAOSBO010000005.1:38851487-38864150 GCA_027563915.1 Erythroxylum rotundifolium
AAAAATGGTTGAAGGCCAGAATTGATTGGAGATGTTGTTGATAAGTGAAATTGATCTGTATCAGAAATTAAGTGATTTAAGAAAGATAAATGAATTAGGTGGATCAACACTGAAGACATGAAATATAATGAGATAGAAATAAGAGTTAAGTGTATTAACACTAACAAGATCTAAATTATAAAGTGAAAGACGAAATGTTTCCGAGAGTATCACCTTGGCAAGGTGTGCTCAGGTTAGGAAGAAGGGAACTAAGCCTGACATATATTGGTCCATATGGAATTATTGTGAGAATAGGACCATTGACTTATAAGTTAGCATTCCAGTAAAAGATGCTTTAGATTCACAAAGTGTTACATGGATATGTTTAAGAAATATCGTTATGATTCGACATATGTGTTATTGATACCGGAATTGAAATTATGAGTAATATGAAATATATTAAGGAAACAATTAAGAAAGTGAGATATCAAAACAAATACTTGACAGAATGAGTGATTCCATTAAATATAGTCAATTGGAAGAAGTTTTTTGAGTGATAGCGATTAAATGGGAAACAAAGAAGCATGCGAGGAAACAATACCCCTACCTTTTTGATTGATCAGATAAGAATTTTGAGGATGAAATTTATTAAGAGGGGGAGAAATGTAACATCCCATTTCCATATTAAGGGTTAGAACCCTAAATTTTTGTAATTGAGAAAATAACAATGAGAGTTTAGAAAATTGCATTTCATGCTCATGCATAGTGTTATCATACACATTGTGAATATTGATTTTTGCACACTAAAATGATTGTATATGCGCTTATTTGACATTTTTCGGGTTTAACTGATCTATAAATGTGATTATATTTGGAATTGTGAAGTGTATGTGTTAAAAATTGATTTGGAGAGTATTTATTGACTAAGAAATTTTAGTAAGAATTTGAAAAAATTATGAAATTTAAGGGTATTTTTGGATTAGAAAAATTGCCAAGTGGCAGAACAATTGATGAATAGTAGTAAAAATAAGAGTCAAATGGCAGTAAAAATTTTTATGAATGATATTAAGAATTAATGATAAGTGTTATTGAAAATTGGGAGAAAATTAGGTTAAAAATTGGAGACAAATGGACTAGCTTATTAAAAGATTTAGAAGAGACTTTAAGAGAGTAACACTTAAGAAAGACCATATTTTGGTCTTTCATTTGCTAAAAACGGCACTTTCTATATTTCTCCTTATTTCTCCATCTTCTTCTTCTTTTCTTCATCTTCTTTATATGCTCTCATGACACCTCACTCTCACCCTCATCATGTTGTCTTTTGTTCAACTCTTTCACCTTGCTTCTTTAAGATTTATTGTCTTCTCCATCTTATTATTAAAAGACCTAACTTATTCCACCTTAAAAGGGTGAAAATTCTGTATGTTAGAGGAGCTAGGGTTTCATGGTGATTGAAGAAGCCTTGGGTTAATCAAGTAAGTAACCTATTAATCTTTATGGCTTTGATGAATGAAATATGTTTTGATGATATTTAGAGGTTAAATGTTCGTAAAATGAGTATAGGTATATGCTAAAGCGTAGATGAAAATTTTGAATAGATTCATGTCTTGCTTTGGTGTTTTGATGGATGAGAGATTATGGAATGATAAAATGTGGGATTAAGAGAGTAAATGATGTTTAAAGTGTGCTAGAAAAATGTTAGCAGTGACATTTTCAACTGATTAAGCATCTGTAATTTAGCCATAACTTGTGATGTAGATATCCAAATGAGATGATTTTTGATTTGGATTAAAGTAGATACATGTGGCTACATTTTCATGAGACATTGAATTCAAATTCTATCAAATTTTTACTTGAAGTTAAGTACTGGGTGTAGGAAAAAGTGTAAAAAAATGGATACATAATGGGTTTTTGTTCTGTTTTCTTGAAGAATTGATATGAATCTCCTTGGGTGTTTTTGGAATGAAATAAAATGAGTTTAGAACTAAAAAAAGGGAGTAATTTGGTATTTTGAAATGAGAAGAATTTTGGTGATAGTTAGAAGTGAAATGAAAGTGTAAATGAAGATGAATATGTGTAGAAAGTTGATGAAGTATGTATATATGTATATGTTCTGTTTTTAGTATTCATGATCAATCAAGGACTATAATTAGTTTATAGATTATATTGAGATGAAATGGAATTAAGAATGATCAGAAAATGATGAGTATTAAACTAGAAATGATAGACCAAGCATAGGTGTTGAATGTAGTAAGAAAAGAGTTAGAAATCTGGAAAACTAAGAATGCAATTGGAATGTGTTAGGGAAAGTGGCATAACATTTTATGTAGAACTCGGATTGAGGTCATTTAAGTATGATTTGAAAGAGAACTTCGAGTTCTACAACTTCTATGAAGACCACGAGAAGAGATTTTGATGTATAAAGGGTCAAAAATTCAAATTGTTTTAAGTGACCCGTAAAGGTCCGCTCAATGGACATGCATATCCGCCTAACGGACATCCACTAATCATTTGGTCTTAATTAAGGCTTACATGGAGCTTGAATTGAACCTAGAATAATGCTTTGATTAAGTGACTAATGTGTGATATATAGGAAGTGATAATTGTGGTTATAACTTAATGAATGAATTGATGGTATCAAAGTACCAAAGATATGAGTATAATGTGAATGAAGATGTTCATACGATAGGAGTTTTGATTCAAAGAAGTTGACTAATATGTACTAAGTGATTAAATGTGCATGAGAATTTGGGTATTATGAGAGCATATAATGTTATACAATAAACGACGAGAAATTGGTTTATGATATTATTAGATTAACTAAATACTTTTAAGGTGTACGCCTAAGGATAAGGTAGACACATACAAAGGATAAAGATTGAATGGTGAACTTAGAATAATCATGTACAAATGAAGTGTAAACCTAAGTTCAATTAGACATATATGAATTATGAAATAAGAATGATCATAAGATGTGGATTTTGAAAATATACCCGGGATTGTCATTGAGCGTGCATTACACACAACACATATACATATGTATGTGATTGAGTATTCATAAAATTGTGCAATTAATAATTTGTGTGCAAAATGTGCATTGCATAATGATGATAGAGGATAGAATGTTCGCATCCAAAAGTTTCTGGATCATGGAAGCTAATGCTAATCTGGAAAGTACTGTGAGTAACCTAGATGGTTTCTCTCAATTATTGTTTGCTTAAATGTTGTTATAAATGATAAATGAATGTGAATTGAATCGTGTTGAATTCCAGATAGAAGGTTCGATGATTTTGAAATGTGGAATGTATGTTGAAGTGTTGCTTGAATGTGAATGTGAAGAACTAAATGTGTTATGATATGATTGATTGAAAATGTGAGATGCATTCCATACCTGAATACATGATCAGATAATGGGAGTTATGACCAAAGTAGCCACTGATCAGAGCTTAAAGCTCAATGTGTGAAAAGAGCCTCAAGCTCAAACAGTGATTAAGAGCCTAAGACTCACTATATAAAATGAGCCCTATATCCTCATCAGATAAGGGACAGTTAGTAATGAGCCCGGTATTAAATGGATACGGGACAGTTCAGACTCTTGGTCACAACAACGTAATAATTGGAAAAGTGTCTCATGTGCATTCCATATACTTTTTATTAAGTATGTTTGAATGATTGAAATGAAATTGTCTAACTTTTATATGATCGTTATGAAAATGATATATGATGCTTCTTGCAAAATGTAAAGATATGAATTACATGTTACGTGTATTGATGAGTGAACCATCGATGATGGTTGTCTCATTGAGTTCGCAAAACTCACCCAAAATTTGTAATATTTTTTAAGCTCAAAAGAGTTACCCCGTTAGGCGAACAGGAGTAATACCCACTGTATTCAAGTAAGAGAAAAAGGTCAGGATCAGTTTGCATTTGCATGATTTTTTTCTATTTTTGTATTGAATTGATATTCTGTAATTATTGTAACATGTATATTTGAATATTTCTGTTTTTTAGTGGAAAGCTTTGTAAATGAGATTGATCTTGAGTGTATAAATAATAAATGTTATTTTGATGTTATTAAAGAAAAAAATGGGCCCAATTTGATTCTTGATTTTCGCATACTGTGTATTAATTTAAAAAAATTGTTTTAAGTTCGATTGTTGACACTTCTAGCTTGCCACCCTCACAGGATACGTATTCGAATATCACTCAGGATGTCAGGTACGTGTCTTGTGAGAGTCGAATACTACAATAAGCATCTTTCAAGTTTATTTTTCACAAAGCCAAGGTAAAAGCCTCATCAAACTATAGGTACCATTGTTTGGAGACTTATTTCAAACCATATATGGATTTCCTCATGTTACAAATCATGTCATCTTTTTCTTAACCCTGAAATCCTTCAAGTTGTTCTATATGGAACTCTTCACAAAGGTTTTCATTCATGAATGCGATTTTGACATTCATAAGATATAGCGTCATATCATAATGAGCCACTATTTCCATAATCACTCTAAATGTATCCTTACCAAACAAACTTTGAACTTCTTAACTTTATCTCAAGATTCCTTTTTGGTCTTGTAAATCCATTAACAACTAATAGGTTTATAGTTATAAGGTAAAACCATTAGCTCTAATACCTTATTAAGCTTCATGGACTGCATATCATCCCTCATTGAATCCTACCATAAATATGCATTAGGTCTAAAAACAACTTTGAGTAAAATAATTAGATCTACAACGTGTCTAATATCATAGTCTTTTGCACCTAAATAGACTATGTAATCAGATGAGATATCAGGTCTTCTCACTTTTTTCGATCTTCTTAATTGAATATGCTCCTACACCTCAGGAACCTTATTTTGTACAAGTATAGGTTCTTGTCTTTGTATTTGTATGTTACTAAAACCTTGATCCACTAGTTGTAACTGTATGAGTGATGGATATGAAATAACTATTGTATCCACCCATCTATCATCTAAGGGACGAAAATAAACACCCTCATCACAAACATTATGCTTCATAAACTTAGTTGTTTATGATTATACTATTATAGATCTCCCATCTCTATAGTAAAATATGTATCTCTTATAGTGGTTAGGATATAAAAAATAACAACAACTGGAATGAGAATGCAACTTATCTTCATAAGGATTATACAATCATACCATAGCAGGGCAACCCTACACACAAATATGAGTGAGGCCAGGCTTCCACCACTTCCAAATTTTAAAAGATATCTTTGAAACTGATTTTCTTAGGACTCTATTAAGTACATATAAGACAGTCTTTATGGCTTCATCCTAGAGGTAATCTAGTAAATTAGTCTTGTTTTACATTATCCTGATTACATATTTAGAAAACTGGTCTTTTTCTTGTCCTGAAACCCAATGTCTGCCATAATATTCACCTCTATAGTTAGATTTAACAATCTTAATGGACCTTCCCAATTAGTTCTCTATTTTATCCTTAAAGATCTTGAATTTCTCAAGAACTTTAAACTTTTCTTTAAGTAAAAACACATATCCATAATGAGAATAGTTATCAATAATGTCATAAAATATCTTGAAATTACACAATGTAACATTATAAGGTCCATATACATTCGTACGTATGAGTTCTAATAAGCTAGAAGCATGAGTTGACCCTTTTTTCTTTATTTTTGATCCCTACATAAGTTAACACATATTTCTAGATCATCACAATCTAGAGTTGGTAGAATATTGTCCTTTACTAATCTCTTAACTTTATCTCTAGAAATGTGACCCAACATTTTATGCCACAACATGTATGACTTCTCTTTTGTTAGAATTCTTTATTTAGCGACTTGATCGAAAATATATAAAGAATCATACATCTCATTATGGGCAATACACGTTCTATATAAGTTATATGATAAGAAGGCATTAGTAATATGTTTTGCATTGAAAGATAATTTTACAATAGAATTTTTGATGACAAAAATATAACCTTCTTTATCCAAAACATATACAGATGTCAAATTTTGTCTAAAATATGAAATGTTTCATTTAGCACAAGCTTGAACCTTAAATCAAGGTTCAAATAAAAATCTTCTACATAAATCACATTAACTTCTTCATTATTGCCAACCATAAGTTTTTCTCCTCTCTATTCGACTTTCTTTTTTGTATGAATCCATCCATTGCGAAAGCAACATGATTAGAGGCTCCACTATCAAGCCGTTAATAACTTGATGTGGTTAAATCAACATTAGACTCATGCATTATATAAGTCAAAGAGTTACTTGATAACTTTTTCCTTTCTTTCTATGTTTTATACTTTTGGCAGTCTAGCTTCTTATATCCTTTCTTCGTACAAAAGAAATACCTCATACTCTTTAAAACATCTTCGTGACCTCTAATAATACTAGATTGGCTAATATTTATATCTGGAGAAAATTTAGATTTTTTACCTTTAACTTTATGAGGCCTTACCTTTACCTTCCCCTTGGTTCTTATTAAGGCTCTATAAGTTGTATTCTTGAACTTTTCTTCTTTAGCAACACAATGGGTGATCATTTCATTTATGTACTAATCTTCATCCAAATAATTTTATATGGTAACTATAATAGTAAACTATAATCGAAGTGTATTTAAAGCTTAGCATCAAGAATATAAATATTTGATGCCTTTAACTTAGTCTGAAGGTGGACCATCCTAATGATGTATTCCCTCACTCTCCCTACTTTTGTATATCTCATAAAGTACAATTGCTTTCATAAGGTACCTATTTTAACATTAGAAGATACCTTATATGTCTGTGAAACATTAATAAGGAAATCCTTTGCTATGTTTGTTCCTAGAAGTCCATTTAGTAGATAGTCTAGAACTGATTTATTTATAGTCAAATAACGCATCTTATTTGATCTTTTCTAAGTTGCATATGTTGCGCTCTCAATGTCCAAGGTGATAAATGTAGGTGTAAATGGCCTATCTTTGACCACGGCTATGTTTATATCTACCATCTCTAACTTAAATTCTGCATCTTGCTTCCACTTAAAATTGAAATCAGTAAGGGTTTCAATTATGATACTGATATTATTCATAGAGAAGGTGACCACAAAATTGATAATGTAATGATCAATAAAAATATATGATCACATTGATACTCAAAGCCATAAAATAGTATCTATAATGAGCATCTTAGCGCACATATCATGAAACACCTATGGACGGAATACTTAATACATACAAATAAGTCTTCCATATAAAATATATCAAAGTACATTCCATTAACTTTTATGACTCTAGCACTTAACGGGGAATAAATCACTTAAGCAATGACTTTCCTCCAATTTATATCTTTATGAACATCTCAAAGTCTCATATAAGGCCAACACCTGTGGACAGAATAACCAAACACTAAATCAGAGACATCCCTAAACATGCAAGTAGAGCAATTTAAATACCAACTTGAAAAGCCACTGTTGTGACTAGATTCTCACTATTACCTAATGGATCCACAAGCACAAGGGACACACTTATAGGTCCTCATAGCTTTCTATATGGGCATATCATATGTGACAATTTACCATTCATAAATGTATAATCCTTATACATATACTCATTATCATATACTATTGTTAGAAACATTATCAATAAACTTTATTTGAGACTTAATCACAAGGGAAATCTCAATTAGAGTGATAATCATATGATACCAAATAATAAAAACACCATATGAGATAGTAAAACCATATGTATCTCTATTATTTCAAGTCAAATGCATGAAAAATCACCCAATGATGGCTTTAATAACCTTATGTGATTTTTTGAAGTTAAACCTTAATTATTACCAATGTAATAATTCCACAAAAAATTATTTTATAAATTTATAAGACCATAAAACAATAGACCCAAATAAATTTAGGGATCATTTGTGAAATTTTGGAATTTTGGAATTTTTTTGGTCCTGTAGTGTGATGACATCAGCAACTAATGTCAGTGTTGCAAGTGGGGGCTACAAATTTGTGTACTGCACACTCTATGCCTACAAAACCTCTGGATGCATCACACACGTGATCACCACGTGCTATACGTGTGCAGACGAGCACTACCTCTGATGGCGAGTGTCTGACACGCTCACTTACTTGCAAAAGCACCAACTACTACAAACATATGCTACCTATATGTCAATTACACAACGCACTAACTACTACAGGCACATGCTACCCATATGTCAAACATGCATCTAATGACTAGTTCCAACATTTGTCAGTTGTGTTCGTGTATCACACTTGCCAAATGCTTAATGCATCCTAGAAGTGGCGTGAAGCTTCTTCATCTGTTTCTCTCTAGTCACTGAAAAAGACTACTTTTTATTGATTTTTTGTTGGATTTTGGTGTCTTTTGTCAAAAATTTACCTTGAGATCTGTTTTGACCCATTTTCCGTGCAATACTTGTTTTACATCAAATGAAATAACTAAAATGTAGCTTATGTAAGCAAAAATAGATTAATTTCTCTTATTTCTTTATGGAAAATTTAGAAAATCTCTATTCAAATTAACAAAATCATGAAATTGCTCTAATACCACATGTTAGTTATAATAAAAACTTTAATTATAAACCTAGGATCAACCGTGAACTTGTATTAACAAAGAAAATGTTGAAACATATATGTCTTGTTATCCATTGCAAGATGAACAAGGACAAACTCCTGAAACTTTCAATCAACCATTATGAAAGTTATTTATTTTTATGCTGTTAATATCTTTCTGTGTCTTTCTGCATGCATATACCTTTTAACTGGTTAGAGAAACTGAACATCCACAAACTTACTTAAGCAGGCAGCAGGAGACTTTAACAGCTATTTATAGCAACCTTATTGGGCCTTCCTATCATAAGCCCAATGGATAATGACCTATACTGATTAGAGCCTATTTTTCTCTCTAGACTTCAACTCATTTAATCAAGTCCTTTGTTGGACTTTTTTAGTACGAATCAAAGTTTATTTTCTCAACCTTTTTTAATTAAAAAATCATAATTAATAATTGTCCAATTAAAAAATCAATAGTAAAAACAACCACAATATTACTAAACAACAACTAATCTTAAATCAAATAACTTCCTCACCTCTTTTCACTCCCAATCTCTCTCTTGCACTTTGTAAGAGTAGAGATATTAGGGCTGAGAAGGTGAATTCTAAACATAAGAAGCCTTGCTAGTTTTCGATTGTGCAATGTGTCATGGTATTTCTCTTTTAATTGATATTTTTGATAGTTTATGTGTAATTGTGTGGTGAGTTTTGGCTTTCCATTTTTAATTACACAACAAAAGTGATGAAAGTTATGTTCGAAGAGGTCGAATTGCATATTGTGTTCATTCCTAAGAAACTAGGTTTCAATTTACGTTATGATTTTTTTTAGTGAAACTAAAATGTGTTAAACTATAGGTTGTTATTTGTTGTTGGTTAGGTGTAATTTTTAATTTTATATGGACTTTCTAGAATCACTCTACAAGTTTCTTGGAGGAATTGCGTCTGTTACAGGCAATTCTTTCTCCCTTGGATATTCATTTTATATAAAGTCATATAGTTATTCCTTCCCTATCTCTCTCTATAAGTAGTTATTGGGCACATTTCTCAGATAGAAAAGCTATTTCCATGCCATCAGTCAAATACTGCTATTCCATTCTTTGCAATTCAATGTTCAATTTTTAGTTACATTTGGGTGTGAAAACTAAATCTAATTTAAACTTATTTAAATTGGGCATTAATCATTTCACTAAATGGTATTAGCTTGTCACAATTTACATGGGAGATTGCAGTTTCATGCTTTAACCCTAAAGAAGAAACTATTTTTATTTTCATAGACTTTAGACTAATTGTTTGTCACATACGTATCTGTATACATATATTTATGCTCTATTGTAAAATGCAACATATTCTCTTATTTTGTCAAACTATTTATAAAAAATTACACAAAGTGAAAGTTTGTAGGTAGTTATTCATGGAAAGATGATGCATGAATGTTTGTTCGAAATAGAATGTGATTATCGATTGCTCTAAGATTCATGTTACACGTTGCAGTTTTGTTCAGTGTTTTATCTGTCCATTGTTTGTCTTAAGCTCTTGCTAAAGGTTTCTTTATGGTAGAACTGAGAGTGGTGGAAGTAATGTTAGTAATTTTTAAAGTTGGACAATAATTAATTATGATTTTACAATTTAATGATCTTACGATTAAGCAAATCAAATTTGATATAGTTAAATATAATAACGTAGCCCAATAAACTATCTGGCTTGATGGGCTAAAGTCCAAAAAAGAAAATAGACCCTAATCAGTGTGGGTTGGAATTGCATTAGGCCTATGATAGGGAGGCCAAATGTAGTTACTGTATATAGTTGCTAAGGTCTCCTATTGTATGCTTAAGTAATTTGTGAACGTTTGAATTCTCTAACCCGTTAAGTGGTTCATATGTTAAGAAAGACACAAAAAGACATTAACGACATTTGATTGATCAACTTTCATAAAGGCCATTGAGAAAGTTCAAATGATTCAGCGTCAAAAAGCTCATTCGAAGTTATAGAAAAGCCAGTCAGGAATTTTCTGCATTTTCTTCATTTATTCACTTTCACGTTTGATCTTAGACGCGAAACTAGGGCGAAACTAGGGCTCAAGTTAAGCAATACATGTGGCATCAAAGTGGTTACATGATTGTGTGAATTTACACAGAAATTTTTGGATTTCTCGAAAAGGAAATCGAAGAAATCAATCCATTTTTTCATTTTAAATTACGTAGTATTGCTTAATTGATGTTGAGTGCGCTTAGCTTAAAAAATAAATTGAAATGGGCTTTGAGAGAGAAATTTTGGTCTAAAAGTCACCAAAAATTGCCTTTTTCCAACGACTATAGAGAGAGAAAAGTGGGAGAATGCCAGGTGCATGTATTATATACGCATTCGATGAATCTCACCTCTTAAAGGAGGTAGACATTTGGTGCATGCCAGACAGCTAGTAGACGCCTGGCACACCTAGGTGTGGACACGTGTTTGTCGTGTGTGTTGAAGATAGATTTTTTTTTACTTAGTCATTGTTTAAAGATAAAATTTATTATCTATTAGGATTGGGAGTAGTTAAAGATAGAGTAGTGAAATTTCATTTATTAGGATAATTTTTTTATGTGGTAGAAGATAAAACTTTATCCTGTTATCTATTAGGATTTATTTATCTGTTAGGATAAAGTTTTATCTTATAAGATTTATTTCTTGTCTTTTTATATTTAAATTTCCGTACAAAAGCTTATATAAAGGCATCAGTTTTAGAATAAAGAGCACTACATTCTATAACATTTTTTTGTCTCTTTTCTACTTCTTTTCTTATGCACTCTATATATCTCCAACAGTGTTATGCACTTTGTATATATCCAACAGCATGTAACACATGCAACAAAGGTGGTTGGAGTGTCTACATGTAAAGTGCTTAAGTCACAGGCACTCTGAAGGTGGCATCTGATGCATCCTGAGGTGCGTCAATGCACGCATCTTCTAGTCATATACAGTGCTGACATTACCACTCTACAAAACAAAAATAACTCAAAATTCATAAAATGGTCCCTCAGGTTATTTAGGTTAGTTTTGGGGTCGAATTTCTAAAGTGAGTTTTTTTTTAAAAAAGGATTTATTACATTGGTAATAAATAAGGTTTAACTTCAAAAAAATCAAAGAAAGGTTATTAAAGCTATTTTTTGTGAAGTTTCATGTTTTAGACTTGAAATAAAATAGGTACATGTGGCTTTGGTATCTCACGTGGTGCATTTATTGTTTGATATTGCATAATCATCATTCTGATTGAGATTTTTCTTGTAATGAATTCTCAAATAAAGTGTCTTAATAATTTTTTCAGCATTGATGTGTGATAATGAGAATGTGCATAAGGATTTACATTTATTAATAGTATATTGTCACATATAATATGACCATACATTTTGTCAGGATGAAATACAGGTGTATCTCTTATGTTTGTGGATCTATTCGGGTACTAATGATAATGTAGTCACCACAGTAGCCTTTCAAATTAGTATTTACACTATTCTGCTTGCATATTTGGGATATCTCTAGTCTTGTGTTTGGTTATTATGCCAATAGGTATTAGCCTTATATGAGATTTTGAGATGTGCATAAAGGCATAAGATGAGAAAGCCATTGCTTGGGTGATCTATTCACCTATATAGGTGGTAGAGCTATAGGAGTTAGTGGTGTGTACTTTGATCACTTTTATGTGGAGACCTTACCTGTATGTATTATGTATTTAGCTCACAGGTATCTCATGATATGTGTGATAAGATTCTCGGTAGAGATACTATTTGTGGTTTTAAGTATTGCTGTTATCCTACATTTGTGTTGATCATTAGATTGCCAATTTTGTAATCACCTTTTCTGTGAACAAAAACAATGTCATTATTGAAAACCTAACTGGTTTCAACTTCAAGAAATGGAAGCAAGATGTAGAATTTTCTTTGAAGGTGGAAGATATTAACATAGCCATGGTTAGGAATGTAGGCCACCTATGCCTACATCTTTTAGCTTAGAGGCTGATAAGGTAGCATACACAACTTGGGAAAGGTCAAACAAGACGTGTTATTTGACTATAGAGACATCAATTCCAAATCATCTGTTCAGAGGACTTCTGGAAACAATTATAGCAAGGGGCTTCCTAAATTCCAAATCATCTG
>JAOSBO010000005.1:38881725-38905155 GCA_027563915.1 Erythroxylum rotundifolium
GTCTTTGGTATGGACTTTTTGCACATTCATAGTTTCTTCTTTCACTTTTTCACATACAAAATAAAGTTGAACTCGTATGTGCTTGGTTTTTAGATGAAATGTTGGATTCCTTACTAGATGCAAAGCATTTTGATTGTCACAATACGGTGAAACCTTCTATTATTTGTACTTGAGAATTTTCAATACCATTTTCAATTATACCGCTTCTTTATTGACGTGTGTAGTTGTTAAACGTTTTGCTTTTGTTGTTAATGTAGCCACGACAATTGACTCTAAGTTTGAAAGTTAGTTTCGGACCTCACTATAAGTGTGAAGACAACCTATAATGGGTGCTTTTATCAAAATCATCTGTATAATCAAAGTTAGCATATCCTTTGACGATAAAGTTTGATCCTCTATATTATAATGCCACATCAAAGGTCACTTTAGCATTCCAATGCACTCAATCAGGATTTGCCATGCACAAAATTAACTTCTCTTACTACATGTGCGATGTCCAATTTGTATAAATTATAACAAATATTAAACTCTTTATTGTAGATGCAAATGGTACTTGAGACGTCTCCATCCTCTCATCTTCTTTGTTAGGACTAATACTAGAGGATAACTTAAAATTAACAGGAAGAGAGGTAGATACTGGCTTATAATTTCGCATTTTAAAGCATCACAGAACCTTTTATATGTAGTTTTTCTAAGAAAACCAAATCTTCTTTTATTTCATTTCAGTGAATTTGCACCTATAGAATCTTGTTTATTGGTTCAGTGCCCGTTTGAAATTCTCTAGTCAATTATGCCTTTAAATTTTTAATACAATCTTTGTTAAGACTTGCAATCAACATGTCATCTGTATATGCTATACTAATGAAATTATTATCTCCAAACATCTTAAATTATGTTTAAGGGTCTATATTAAGTTTTATTGTATCCAAGGCTCATGAGGCATCTGTATAAGACTTTATAAAGATTTTTCAACATCTAAACCAAAATTTCTTTTCTTTTTTCTTCAAAATCTTCTAGTTAGAGAATATAATTTTTTTTCAAGATATTCACAAAAAAAAGGGTTTTCATATCTAGTTTTTTTGACGTAAGTCAAATACAACACACATTGTTAGGTCTATTTTGACTATAGTAAGTCGAACCATAGTAAAAAATATTTCATTAAAGTCAGTTCTTTCTTTTTCAGCATATTTTTTCACTATCAATCTTGTACAATATCGCTCCACTTGATTGTTAATATTTTGCTTGATTTTAAGGACCCATGTATCACAAATAGGCTTCCTTCCTTGTTGTAATAGTACAATTTTATTTTTATGAAGAGATTCAATTTCTTTTTGCATTGCTTCCATCCACTAAGAGACATTTGGATTAGTAAGTACTTTTTGGATAGTTAATGACTCTCTATCCTCAATCAGAAGGTAGTATTGTATATTGCCCTCCATTATATAATCTCATGCCAATTTGTTGATCTTTTTGTGCAAGCTGATCAACAAATTTTGAGAGTTTGAGACTCAACTAATTCTTGGACATCTTGTTCTAGTAGTACTTCAATAGAAGTCTTTTGTTGAAACAGCCTTGCGGATAATGGGATCTTGCAAGTGATAATAGCCTTGTGGATAATGGGATCCCGTAAGTGATACTTCACCTTGTCAACATATCTTGAAAACAAGCGTTTCCTAAATTTTGGATCCAGATTCGTCATTTTGAATAGAGAACTTTCAAATACATTTAGGTTAGAATAATTTACTAGCTTCCTATTCCAATTTTCATTGGCAGTTTTAACTCAATTATAATTGATGGAATATGATTTTCCATCTGACATCTGGTATTGATTGCTTCTATCCAAAGGGCATTATTTAGGTTGCTACTCTCATTATTGCTTTGTTGTTTGTAATAGAGTTTTATTTACCCACTCTATCCACTCCATTTTGTTAAGGAGTATAGGCAACATTAAAATATGTTTTAATGTCTTCCTATTCATAAAATTTGTCAATTCATTGTTAGTATGATCTCCTCTATGAATCTATCATTAAACACTTTTTCTTTTTACTAGAATCAAGTTTAACATGCACTTTAAAAACTTTAAAAACTGAGAACGTATATGTTTTCCTCTTGATGGGATACACCAAACACCTTCTAAACTAATCATCATTAAAAGAGACAAAGTGCTTTGCTCCTTAGGCAAGGAACTTGTGCTTGTCACTTCACAATGAACCAATCAAGAATAATCTTACTTCTTGAATTTGATGTTTTAGATTTTAAAAGATATTGCTTACTTGTAACAAAATGCTTACAAAAGGATAGTTATATCTTTGTTAATTTAGGAATTAACTTTTGATCAATGAATCTTTCTTCCTTATTTAGACATATGTCCAAGTTTTTTATATCATTATATTAAAGATCCTTTACTATGATTGCTTGAAGCACCTAATGCTTTTGCTTCTAGCATTGTCTTTCCTTTAACTTGTACAAATTTGTACCTATCTTTTCTCCTTTGTAGGTGTAAGCGTGCCCCAAATTATCTTCAAAATCTTGACAATTTTTGTTTTGGATCCAGAATCATCTAGTTGTCTTAGAGACAACAAATTCTTCTTCAAGCCCTCTACATATCGTACTTTAAGTATGATTTATATCATCATACATCTTCAATTTGATGATTCCAATACCAATAATGTTTGAAGGATAATCGTTATAACTGAATATATTTCCTCATGAGAAAGGTTTGTAACAATAGAACCATTCTCTAGAGATCATGTGAAAAATAGCTTCTAAGTCAAAGAGTCATACATCAAGTAATGACTTCTTTAATTTTAATTGTTGCTGCTGTTTGACATCACAAAGCATTGCCAAATTCTGGAGTACTAGCAAATTTTTTTCAATTAATGAAAGCCTTCTATTTACACTCCAACAATCCTTTTTCAAATGACCTTTCTTGCCACAACTTTAACATTTTAAATTCTTTTTACTTTGTTTTGATATAACATGATTTTGACTCCCACTTAAGGCATGTTTCATTGATCTCCTTCTTGTTATTGTCAAAGTTTTAGCTGCTTGTGAACAAAATTGCTTGTTTTCCTTATTCTTGTGTCAATTTTCTTCCTTCAAAATTATGGCTACAATGTTATTCAATACTAGGTATTCAGTAAGAAAATTATTAATTAAGTTGATGATAAGTTGAATTATATGAATCAAGTAGATTTTGAATAAGTTCAATAAATTTATGTGGCTCTATTTTATAGTCGATGATGTGAGTTAAGAGAATAGATTAGTCAAAATTATTATTGTGCTCGGTCACTGAAATAGATTCTGATATTCGAAAAGTGTAAAGTTTTCTCTTTTAAACAAATTTGTTCTAAAGTAATTTGACCCCGTATACCTTTGTGAGATGATCTCATACCTCATTTGTTGTTTTCTTCTCCTCTACATTTGACAAAACTTCATCAACTAAAGTTAGATGAAGATTTGTAAAGTATTTGCGTCCATCTCATTCTATTTGACATCATTCGTGACATTCACTGGTGTTCCACTAATGGTTGCAAGACAATTATCCTTTGTGATGGTAACTTTCATCTTTAATTTCGGTGACTTGTCAATCTTAAATTTGACTACCATTATTTCTATCCCAAACTACTTTTGAGTTAAGAGAAATATATCCTACAATTTCACACAAACAATAATAGTATACGTAAATAGTATTTAATACCTTCAAAGATTGAATAATATTTGATCTAATTTCTGATGTGAAGGATCCACTTACAGTGATAATTACTGAGCATACAATAAGTAGATATATATACCTTAATTAGACTTTGTTGAAATGATTACGTAAGATTAAGATTGAAATAAATAGGGCACTCGAAGTATTATTACGAGTAAAAAAATTATAATACAAACACTTGTTAATTATAAGTTACAATACAAACACCTCTTAATTATAAGCTACAAATTAATATTTGTAACATAGAACCTATAAGTGAAATTCTTACAAAGTTTATTCTTAAATGCTTGAATTTGTTTTTTATACATAAATCAAGATGTATTGGTAATATATATGTGAATAAATCATTAAAGCCACACATTTCAATTTATAATAATTATTAAATATTCTAATATTTATTTTTATGATAAATTATTTATTTTTATTTAAATATTTGTGAATAATATATAGATTTTTCTATTTTGAATAATATTTAGATATCAGTGAGCAATATCTTGATTTTTCTAACCATCTTTTTATGCGCACAGAAATAGATTTTTCTATTGTGAATGATATTTAGATGTTGTGAGTAATATCTTGATTTTTCTAATAATCTTTTTATGCACACAGATTTCAAAGCAGGTCCCTGGTATTTCTCTATCTATTGAACGTGAAGGCCATAATCATCACTTTTCTTGCACTGAAGCTGGCTCATTATGGGTTGCTCAACATGTAGCAAGTTTGATAAGGGGAAAACTTGCAATTTCAAGCCAATAAGGTAATTGGGACTCCAGGTTTTCTTGTAAATTGCTATAACCGATTTTCATTGATTACAGAGGCAAGTAACTTGTGACTTTCCCCTATTACACTTGTAGTAGAATTTGAGACAAAATGTGTCCGATCTTTAGTCCAAGTAAAGGGTGGAAGGTTGAAGTATTAGTCTAGACAACTGAAATTTGGTGGTAAAGAACTTGTATCACTGGGTCTTAACAGATAATTGGCTCCTGGAGAAACAGAATACAGAAAGCTAGCCCTAAATTTGGAAATAAGACATTGGAGCCGAGTTTTTCGTCTTAATACATAAGATGTCTTTTTGAGCTTGAGTCTTTCAGTCATTATTTAGTTGCGGAGGCTCCTTATTTCACTATTGTGCTAAGCCTTTCTTACATTTTTGTTCAATCACTTATAAATGGTAAGATGAATCGGAGAACCGGTATGATAGTTAATTTTTCTATTTGGGGGCATGAATTCATCACCCTTTGCAGTTTGTTTGATTTTGCATTGTCTTCATAATATGTAACAAGAAGACGAATAATTATGCTAGAAGGTATATATCTATCCAAAATATGGACGAATTTGTTATTTTAAATGAGCAGTGATTGTTTTTTTCCCTTGGCTAGGCCACCAGACTTGTGGTGTAAGTTCTTTATATGAAGTGATGAGCCTTCGTTTGCCTTTCACATTCATACTGGATCATATGTAACAATTAGCTGGAGAAGAAAATGCAGCACTTCTCATGTTAGGAGTGGAGTGACTTATCTCAATACTTGGGAAAGTTTTAGAGTTGAGTGAACGGGCCTATTGAAGCCCCGACACTTAATTAATAACAGTCCAATGATTCGCCACTTTCATTTGGTTTTTTACAGAGAGCTGCAGGCGTACCAGATTGGATCTTCGCCAAGTTTGTAGAGCCCCACTTAAGCATATGCATGCAAGACATTAAGACACCTCCATAAACAACTATGTAAGCCTTCCTTTCGGTGGAAGAGAATCTTGATGCTGTTTCTAGCAAGACCCAAAGAGAAAGACACGCAGTTCTTGATGATCCTTTTTGCCCATATAGTGGACATAACTGCTCTAATGTTACATTAATCAAGATGATAATCACAATAGTATATTTCTACTACTGCTACGATTAAAATCCTAATAATCATTCCCCTGGTAGCAAACAGAGGCCAACAAAATCTCAAGGTAGAGCCTGTACTGCCCCGTGTATGTTGAGTCCAGGATCAAAAGTAAACCTTCACCACGCAAAACCTTACATGTATTGGTTTCAAGCAAGTTACCAACTAGAAGATATAATACTGCGAACTGCACATGACACTTTTAAGATATGATAAGTATGCACGTAGAACCAAGTGTAGATGAAGATTCACTCTCACTTCAAGTTGGGCTTCGGGGGGATTTGTTTATTAGATATCAGATCTCAAATTCCCGTAGAAGGCGTGATGCCTCTCCGGCTGGCTTAGTTTATTGATGATCTAAAGCAAAAGCTGTGATAATTGTTTTAAACGATGAATGATTTTAAATATATAAAATAATTTAGATAAAATATTTCACAACTCTTTTTATCAATAATATTTACTTTCTCGACATTTTTTTTCAGATTTATTTCCACAGGATAATACGTATGCAAATAGGCTAAATGCACTCGAAATAATCAAACCATTTTAATAGTAAATTAAACACTTGGAAATTCGATTACTATTATGAGATAGAAATGCAAACTTTAACCAAAGCTGGACGTCCAAGATCGAATTGCATCAACTAGCAGGCAATACAATAAGTCCATTTCTTCATGTGTATCCATATATATACTAATTTTCTTGTTCTACAATCTAACGTGGATGCCATCTGGCATTTTGAAGGATCTATCAAGTTGGACTCACATATAAAGCCTTTCCTCTTTTATCTGCGTACTTAATTTGGATTTCTATTATGCTCATTTGTGAGAAAAGCTACGTGTCATGAGAATAGTACCTGAGAAGTGTCTCGGGTCCACTTGACAGTTGAATCTCACATATATAAACAAGATATCAGGTGAAGCCACTAGGATGATTGGACACTGGAGTTTGGAAATATTATCTGAGTTGTTTGTCCTATTATTAATTTATTAAATAATTAAATTATACTATATATTTAATATACCTTTAAAATAATAATTATAAATTAATTGTTATAAAAAGTTATTTACTGTAATTAAATTGATTATAGTTAAATTTCTAACTAAATGTCATATTTATTCAATTTAAGAAAAGAACTTTAATCTAGTGTGCTTTTTTTTAATACTGAAATTACTCTCCTATGAGTCCTTTTCTTAAATCCCACTTTCGTGATAGTTAGGCTATTCCTTTATATCGTCCACGAAAAGATAAATAACTGATTTAGCATTCTCTTAATTTATTTTTTAAAATAATTAATATCCGTTTAAAGATAATAACGATGATAAGTCTATATTTGTATTATCTATAGATTCTATACTCAGCCCTGCAACTAGAGTGGCTCTGGAAAGAGTCACGATTTTACTCTCTTCGTCTATGTAAGAAAGAGAGCAATTAATTATCTCAATTAAGCCTATCATAGTGGCCAGCTACATCAATCTTTCAGCTTAATCCCTCTCTTAATAATAGGCTTGGCTACTTTATAAGTAAACGTCAAATCGATCAATCATGATCAATATTAACGGTCCAGATCATTTGTCAGCTGTGATATCCTACACGGACCTCCTTAACTCAGGAGTACCATGTAATGATGGCTTAGGATTTTATAAAGAGCACTCCTTGTCCGCTCAGTCAACCTCAACCACCACCTTACCTTACCCTAACTCACTCGCTCTCAGCCATCTCACTTCCAAACTCCTGTAAGCAAAAGCAATCACAATGATGTCAACCAACAAGAAAAAGCTCATCCTCAACACTGTCTCAGTGGACTTGGGCTGTGGAAGTTGCAAGAAACCGAGACTCCTCTCCCGCATATTCCACCCAAAGCCGAAACCCCGTAGCAAAACTGCTCCCATGTACCAAAAGCATAGTAATCTCTATTACTGCTACAACTCATCTTCTACATCATCAAAGACCAACCCATCTCCGGCCACCGACTACGACACAGCCACCACATTCTCTCCGGCCATGGACACCCCACCTGCAGGCCAGTTCTGGGATTCTTCGAAGTGCTCGGGAACGGCACGAGGGTTTGGTCGTGTGGGCGGCGAGAGCGTGGCGGTTGAGAAAGACTCCGACGACCCTTATTTGGACTTCAGACACTCGATGCTGCAAATGATATTGGAGAACGAGATATACTCAAAAGACGATCTTAGAGAGTTGTTGAACTGTTTCTTGCAGCTTAACTCACCTTATCACCATGGGATTATAGTGAGAGCTTTCACTGAGATCTGGAATGGCGTCTTCTCTGTGAAAGCAGCTCCTGGGTCGGATAAGCCGCATTATTACTAGTGTTAAGTCACATGATGACTGACTTCTTCTTCTAAGCCCTTTCTTTTTGTTGCACGTGAAAAAGTCCACAATTTACTCGTAGAAACTAATCGCTTTTGTTTTTAACGCGAGTCTATTTTCCTGTTAACCAAAAAGCCGTTGAAATGTATGTATGTAAGTATGTCATAAATGGATAATGTAATAGCTAGTCTTTTGTTTAATTTCTTGGACTATTTGCAGTTTCTATCCTTACTATGTTAAATAAATTGGGTTGCCTGTAACTATTTCTTTGTCCTTTCTCCACGTCTAACTCATCAGAAAGAAAGTGCATGTCATCTTCTACAAAATGAAAACCCAAAGACATCGACTTTAAAATTTCGCTAACCACATATATTTAATTTTAAACAGTAAGATTGGATCTTGTTTGTAATATTTATACTAAAATTTTATGCACTTATATATAATTCATGGCCGTTAATGTTTCTAAATTTCTATATACTCGAATAGTAATTGGTTTTTCCTAACTTGGTAAGTAATCTTAAATTTGTCGTCTCCTCCACCAAAGTTTAGCCACCAAATTAGGTAGTGGCTAGCTTCCATTCTTTGAAGCACAGGTCCTGTGTATCGCGGGACTTGACCTAGACGTTGCTAACTGTAGATTCAAGCACTGAAGAAGACGCAATGAACCGTAGTGAAATAATACAGATATTGCAGGGTCGATCGGTTTCAACAGGAGCGGTCCGGGTCCTGGGTCGATCCAGGAGGAGCTGGTCAAAGGCTCCAATGGAATAAGGCAGGTTTAGAGAAGAGAGCACTGCTGGTGGGGAAAGATAGGCAGGCGTTGGGATTTGGAATTTAACAGTTTGGGGAAGGGTGCATCCTCCATATGTCCTGCTGCATTGGGAATACTTGATTTGGTTTTTAGTTTACCTGGAGCATTTTCATTTTCATGTGACTCACCCGAGAAAGAAATTCCTTTTCTTTTTCAATTTTATTTACATATCTTTCAATAAATTTGCTTCACTTGACTCTGTGCATTTTCCAACGTTGTCATTTACTCCCTCTTGCGTCTTTGTCTCAGTCAGAACAATTAGTCTCCATGGATTTTTAAGCTCCATTACTCCGATGATCGGCTCCCATCGCTCAAGGCATGTGCTCATTAACTTACAAGCTTTTATATATATATATATATATATATATATTATAAAATCAAGAACGACTAATTCGATGGCAATTGGAATTAACTCAGTATCATTTTTTAGATCCAATATATCAACTCTCCTACTAATAGTCTTGCAGATTCTCTTACAAGAGAATGGAAGTAGTTATCATAAACCTCAAAGATTCACTCTCCAAAAAAGAAGCACAATTACACTCAGTTAAATCTCCGTTGCATTGAAAGTGTCTATCACCAATGCCTAAAAGTTACTTATGAAGCTTTAATCAAACTCAATTATCGAGGACTTAATCTCCTGATGACAACAACCTACATGACACCCATAACTCAATTCTTATTGATTTTTGATTTAAAGACTTTATTATTGATTTTTTAAAGTGATATAATGTAAATATTAACAAAAAGGATTATATAATTTAAGAAAATTATTTGCTAAGATTAATGGCAAGAATGGTAAGCTCGATTCTTATTGATAAATTGATGGAACAATAAAAGTATAATTTTCAATAGTGATATTATTATAATAACTTGCATACCAAATAGATTTAATACTTCCATCTGCTATTTGAATTTGTAACGGTTTATTTAATTTTTTCCATTTGGATAAGGGAGATTTTGATGTTATACAAATAATTGCACCAGCATCTATACATGCATCAACTTTTTTATTCTTAATAATCACTTGACTAAACGTTGTATTTGGATTCAGTTGTTGATGTCGATGGTTGGGTTTCATAATGATATATCGAATAAATTGTAGAATATGTTTAGTTTCTAAATTGTTTTTAAATGCTGGAGTTAAAATATTGATCTTTTCTTTATATTTAGTTTGATTTCTTTTTGGACAATTATTTGCATAATGTCCTTCTTTGTTCTTCTTTACATAACTTGTAAATTATGACATAACTAGTTAGAAAGATGAATTTTATTATGATCTTGAAACTGATTATAGAGTTGTTTTACTACGAATTGTTCTTGATTATAGATTTATGTGTGCCTTTATAATATTTCTTGAATCTTATGAAGAGTTGTTTGAGATGAATTGATTTGTTCTAATTGATAATACATATTATTAAAAGTTTTAACCAATTTTCTACTAAGTAACATTTTCTTTTTAGTATGTACAATAACTAAATGAAGATTATGACAAGTAGTGCAAATAGGCATTATAATGAATAAGAACAATAATTAAGAATTTAAAAAGAATAAAACAAAGGTAAATAATATGTTGAAGAGTCAAGATTGATGATAATTTTAGATATAAGGATGAAAAAATTAGAAACACAATGTTCATATTTTTTGTGTTGTTCGTCGCTTTCTCTTCTTCAAAGCCAATTCGTAGGCTTTAATCACAAAGAATATGGAGAGAAGAATACAAAAGATAATAAACAAGAGTTGTCTTATTTCCTCATAGAACAAAAGGCTCTTTTTTTTTTACATTATATAGACACCAGAACCCCAAAGGTTCAAACCAAATAAAGCATAAAGAAAAAAACAGAAAGAAAAAGTAGATTCCAAAGGATTTTACTTTCGTTTTGAAAAGTTGTCGGCCATATAGTTGACAATAAAGACACAAAATTTCATAATTACATAGGTAATTATTTGTCACTTACTCTTATTCTTCAATAATTACATCCACTGAGAAGTTGGATAATGTTGTAATTGCTAACAGATAGATTGCTTCCATTCGTTAAACAAGACATTGAGAGATAGTGGAGAACTGTTCTTTACTTTATTTAATGAGATATAAAGTATCAGTAGTTATAGGTGTCTTGTAGGTTGATGTCATTAGGAGATTGGGTCCTCGATAATTGAGTTTGATTAAAGCTTCAAGAGTAATTTTTAGGCATTGCTGATAGACACCATTAATGCAATGGAGATTAAACTGATTGATTAAATCCCAAATAATTTCATGATTTGGTGGAGTATCGATAGGTGGATACATTCCATTGCTGATTCCAATTTAAACATAAGCTATTCGAGATAGTTGTATATCGGAGTCTTTGAAAATGTCTGCCTTTTCAAAGATAGGGTAACTGTTAAAGACTTTAATAAAGATTTCTCGTTCTTTGGCAAATCTTTCTTTGTAATTTTTTACTGCAAAAGTAAGTCTAGCTAGGAATTCGACAAGGCTATGTAAATTGATTAAATAAATAGTATCTACTAACCCACTTTGAAAAAAGAGATAAGTGGTAAGTGGATCTGTGTCTGGGAAGATAATAGCCTTAGGTCCATATTGTCCTCGATTTTGAGGATAATATTGAAAGAATTTTTGTTCCTCTTTCCACGTGTTTAGTGCTTGAAAACAATCATAAAGGATCTCAGGAGTAATTCGCTTCATTTCATCCTTAAGGGCTCTGGTAGGTATTGCATTAATTTTGTCCAAGTTGATGGGCTTGCCTAATATTTTCATTTTGGATTTTGAAGGTTGTTTCCCTAAGGCCTTTTTATATTGTGATTTAATAGTAGGATTTCTAAAGTCTGCTAAACTTTTTTTCTATTTCAGAACGGTTGAGTAGCTTTTATGAATAACTGAGATTTTTTCATTAATATGGATAGAGGCTTTGTGTCATTCATCATAGATGCCTGCCATGGGTCCATTAAAGATGACATAGACTTTAGATTCTTTAAAATCTTCTTGCTTTTGAGAGACAATTGGTTCGGGTTTGGTTACTAAGTAACTAGATTGAGTTGGTATTTGCACAGGGTATAAAGGTGTTTGGGTAATTTGTTGTGGAGTAATAGGTTGGACAGTGGTGATGGTCTCTTTTTCAAGGAGTTGTATAGTTAATCTTAGTTGGTTGATCTCTTCTCTGACTGTTCCTACTTGTTGAAGTTCTAATAATTTTGTTTCTTTTTTGGAGAGTGGATCCTTAAGGTTTATGATAGTTTCTTCCATTCTCTTGTAAGATTATCTACAAGACTGTTAACAGAAGATTTGATATATTGGATTTGGAAATTATACTAAGTTAATTCCAATTACCAATGAATTATTCATCCTTAATTATAATTTGTTTTGATATTATATTTAGTGAATCCATATAGATATTTAAAATCTATCTGAATGTAAAATTCGATAGGTAATAAATTAATTTCCCATTTTCGTAATGTTTTAATACATGCTAGTCTTTCCTTTTCATGAATAGGACATTTTTATTGATATATTTACATAAGAGATAATCCCTTGAATTGAGTGGTTGACCATAAGATAGCCAGCCCATGTATCCATACTTGCATCAATTTCTACTAGTAACTTATCTTTTTTAGTGTAATTATATAATTTGGGTAATTGTTTATAAAGATTTTTTAGTAATTGTATAGTGTTAGTATCTTCTTTTATCCATGTCCATTGAGATTTTGTAGTACTTTTTTAGTGTAATTATATAATTTGGGTAATTGTTTATAAAGATTTTTTAGTAATTGTATAATGTTAGTATCTTCTTTTATCCATGTCCATTGAGATTTTGTACTACATTTGAGCTGTAACCTTTTTCTTTCTTTTGCCAAATCTTTAAGAAAGCCTTGATCAAAAATATAATTTAGTAATCGTAAAAAGTTTTGGACTTTGGTGATGTTTATTAAAGTGTCAAGAAATTGTTGTAATTTTTTAAAGGATATCAGGTTGTAATTTTAAGACTCCATTATGAAATTCTATTCCTAAATATTCTATATTTTGTTATGCTATTTTAAGGTTCGTTTTGCTTAAAATTAATCCTTTTTGTTTACATCGAATGAGAACTTCTTTGACCTTTTTAAAATGATCTTGTTTATTTTTATTTGAAAATATAATAATATCATCAAAATAGGCTAAAGTAAATTCTTCTAATCCTTCTAAATTGTTATCCATAAATCTTTGGTAAATACCAAGGGCTTGTTTTAATCCAAAAGATAAGACATTCCGTTGGTAATGCTTTTGGGGTGGATAAGTGAAAGCTGTTAATGGTTTAGTATTTTTATGTAATCTTAGTTGCCAATATCTTGATTTTGCATTTAGTGTAGTAAACCATTGATGTCCTTTTAATCTATTAATAATATAATACTTTCGAGGTAATTTATAGGCATCACCTATAGTTGCTTTATTTAATTCTTTGTAATTGATGACCATTCTTCATTTACCTCTTTGTTCAGAATGATTGTTGACATAAAAAGCAGGAGCTGAATGTTTACAAGTGCTTGGAGAAATTAATTGTTTGTGTAATAATTCGGAGCATCCTGTAATAAATTCTTGTTCATCTTGTTATGCATATGGAATGTTATTTTTAATATTGATTTCTTGTGTAGGGTCTTTTAATTTATTTCAATTAATTGATTATTAATATTTTTGTTAGGATCCAATGGATTTTCACTACAAACTTGTTATATTAATGTATCTATATTAGTTTGTAAAGAGATATTATTAAGCAAATAAAATTATAATTGATCTAATTTTTCAGTTATAAATTTTAAGTGTTTATAATAAGTAGTGTGATATATTGGAATTTTAAGAATTATTGATTTTCATTTAAAGACTTTATTATTTGTGTTTTTAAAGTGACATAATGTAAATATTGACAAAAAAAGGTTATATAATTTAAGAAAATTATTTCCTGAGATTAATGGTAAGCCTGATTCTTGTTGATAAATTGATAGAAATAAGACTAAAAAAACCTATTAGATTTACAGAACCTAGAAATTCTAATAAGGAATTAGAAACAAGAAATAGATAGAAACTTAGAACAATTGGCCACTGACTTATTAGATATTAAGAAACAACTCTGTGAGTCAAAAATTCTTCTACATAATACATTATGATTATTACTAAACAATTATCTGAATTATTAATTTCCAAATCCAATATATCAAATCTTCTGGTAACAGTCTTGTAGATACTCTTACAAGAGAATGAAAGTAGCTATCATAAACCTCAAGGATTCACTATCCATAAAACAAGCAGAATTATTAGAACTTCAACAACAAGTAGAAACAGTCACAAAAGAGATCAACCAGTTAAGTTGGATATTCTTCATAAAGCAGAAGGCTCCTTTTTCTTACATTATGGCCTTGTTTGGTGAAGAGCTGATCATCTCTTTTTTAGCTAGTCAACTCATTTTAGTTTATTGACTTTAAGAAAAAGCTTATAAATTTGTTTGGTAAAGAGCTGGTTGGGTTAGCTAATTCAACCCAACCAGCTAATTTCAACCAGCTCCCCTGTAGGAGCGTTTTATCCCATCAGCTAATATTTTTCGGCCTTTTCTCCATTTTGTCCTCTATACGCTTAGCTCTCTCGCGTCTCGTTTTCTCCAGACTCTTCCCCCTTCTCTTTTGTTAGTCTCATTTTCTCTCACCGTCTCACCATCATGCAATCTCGGTTTCCTTGCTTCATTCGTTCACTCCCACGCATCAATAAAGGAGAGTAGACCAAATGGAGAGAAGGTTTGAAGTCAATTTTGGTGTCATTGAGGAGTTTAGCCCCGAAGTGAAAAAGGAAGAAAATGGCACTGTTGAGGAAAGATCGTCTGCTAAGAGGCGGCTTCCTCTTGAAACTAACCCCAATCTGGGATTTTACTGATTTGGAACCTTGCAATTTCAAAGGACTTCAAAATCTCACTTCTCTTGAACAGCTAAGCATCTGTAACTGCCCTAAGCTCCGGTCCTTTCCAGAAGAGGGCTTGCCCTCCTCCCTTTCTTCTCTGTTAATCAATCAATTCTTGCACAATAGATTAATTTGGTTGGATGGTTTTGTTTAAGGGTTTATCATGGAATAGCAACGAGGAAGGATGAGACAATATTGGTGATCATGATCATCCTTATAGAGTTGCCATTTACACTCTTTGTTCACGTAAATGCAAAGGTTAAAAAATTGCACGCTTAGGTATTAAAATTCGATCAGTTTATTAAATAATTAGTTATTTTTGTTAATTAATTAATTTTTATAAATTATATTTTTAATTAAAATTTAAATTTTTTTGTTAATTTAGAACAATCCTATTTTTTATTCTTCTCCTAATCTTTTTAAGAGGCTTTTGTAATTATGCATTAAAACTTGATTATTTAATATTTACAAATTTATAGTTATCTTTTTTAAATTAATTTAATTATTTAATAGTACTTTTGTTACCAAAAGAAGTATAATTTTCTTAATTTATTACATATAAACAAATAGTAATTTAATAAAAACAGTTTTTATAATATAATATTTTAAATAAAAATATTTTTATTAGAGTTATAAACTTAATTTTTGTATAATTAAATATTTAAAATTTAAATTCCTATAAGAATATTCAATAAAATATTAAGATATATAATTTTCATATCCTTATAATTTTTTTAAAGTGATGTTCTCATAAGTCATTTTACACATAAACAGCTAATAATAAATAGCTAATTTTACCAAACATCTCTAACCAAACAGCTAATGTAATCCGCTGGTCAAATCAGCTGATAGAATCAGCTAATAGTTAATGCAACCATCTGATTGCCAAACAGGGCCTATATAGACGCCAGAACTCCAAAAATCCAAACCAAATAAAGCATAAAGAAAAAAGAAGAAAGTAAAAGTAGAATCCTTTAAAGTTGTTTCTTAATATCTAATAATTCAGTGGCCAATTGTTCTGAGTTTTTTTTTATCTATTGTGTTTATCTAATTCTTGAATAGAATTTCCAGGTTTTGTAAATCTAATAGGCTTTTCGAGTCTTGTAGAGTAAGATCTTAAAAGGGTAGTTTCTAGTTTAAGTAGTCTAAATCGCTATAATTATCTCCAAAATTTTCTTTCTAACTATGATTTGACCCCTCTTAAAGAAAGAATAGATTTAGCAACTCAATATTATAATCGACACAAAGAAAACTCATTCCAAAGTCATAACCAACTTATTGAACACCTTCGAGTTATTCATGGTCGAAATAATTCAAGACTCTGAACCCATTAATAAGACACAAACTGATATTTTTGGATATCGATACCTTAGAATTAACCGAATCTACCAGTGTATTTCATATTAATACATTACTATCATAAGAAAAACAAAAACAAATAGCAAAAACACAATTAAATCTTAAAGATGGTCAAGATATTACACACGAACCTTTTAGAAATTTAATTAATAGAAAAATATTATTTGTTATGGAAAAATTGTACATAAAACACCTATTAGAATAGACCAATGTAGCGGACATATTCGTATAAGTTTAATAGATCAAGAACAAATTTATAAACAACTACAACATATTTACGAAGAAAAAAGACATAAAATTGGATATTTACATATTTCTACAATTCAAATTTTATTAAAATCTACATTTCAAGAGGGAATAGATTCCCCTATAAGATTGATGAATGAATGACTAATTTAAAAGACCAAGTAATTGAAATTATGAATGGAAATTTAGCTTATGGAAAAATCAAATTTAATACCCTTATTAAGCTTGGAATTCCTTCACAATCGCAAAATTTAGATGAAACAATTACTATAGCTTACAAATTTTATCATGAAAACTTAATGACAACTGGACAATATCTTTTTTTCAATCACTTATCAAATTAGTTATGTTTTAACTAATTCCCATCATAGTATTGAATTCAAAAATACAGATCGAATCTATAGTGATCAATTATTTGCTGATGTAGCTAAAGTTGGAATTAATTTAAAAACTAGTTTAAGAGAAATACCAAATATCAATTATCCGATTAAATTACAAAATATAACAATCTCTTAAGAAATACCTCAGCTATCTTTAAGTGAAACTAGACTACCTAAACCAGAAACTACCACGACCATCTGTGCTCTTACAAAGCTGTTTACGAAGGTTTCAATGGACATTCATGTTTATAAGGATTTAATCAATTCAATTCCCCTTAAGTAGATGGTGATCTCTGTTGGGAAAAAAGGAAAACAAAGCTACCAGGTTATAAAGAATAAATCATACAATATGATTTTTTTCATTCAATTAAGACTTTAAATTTATTACCTATTCATATATAAAAGCTTACAACTAACTTGAAAATAAAGTAAAAAATAAGTGTGAGTTCAACCCACTATTTATTAACTAATAATTAAAGATAATTGCACTTCTTAATAACTAATAACTGAAAGATAATGATTAAAAATTAATAACATAATAACAATAATAATAACAATTTTGATTTCAACTAAGACTCTTTTTTTCAACTTAACCTTCAACATTCCCCTTGCTTTAAAGTCGACTCCTTTCATTTGCAATTTGAGAATATTATAATTCATATGTGAAAATGATTTAATAAGAATATATGCCACTAGTTCATTTGTCTCACAATGTTTTAGTATAATTGTTTCACTTGCAACCAGATTGAACTAATAGCAAATATGGATGTGTTTTGTCTGACTATGAAATATATGATTTTTACTCACAATAATTAATTTCATGTTGTCATAATTTTTTTATAACATCAATTTGTTCTTATTGAAAATATACTAGCAATCTCCTTGATCAACTTGCTTGACATAATATTCATGTGGCTACAACATATTTTGTTTGTGATGATGACAATGTTCAGAAATCAGATATCGAAATAATTATAAAACTTTTTCGTATTTCATTTTCTGAAAGTCAAGATCATTTAAAACTTTATAAAATAATTAACTTATAAAGCATAATAAATATCCAACCTTTAACAGTATCCATACAATGAGTTGAGAGGGTTCTACAACTTTTGTAAAAAGGGGTTAGACAAGGAGTGCTAGCTTCCTTAAAGCTTAAACATATTTATAATATGTTTTAAACATTATAATAATTTAATTGAAATTAAATTTCCAATTTCAGTTAAACTTTAATTATGATTATAGATAATCATAGTTAAATATCAATTATGTTCAAATAAGATCAATATCTCATATTAATCCTTATTTATTAAATATCTCATATTTAATTATAAAGTTTCTGAAATTTTACAATCAAGTCTAACTTGATTAAAACTCTCTTTTCTCTTCAACTCATCCCTTATGTTTGACAAATTAGGTTTTCAAATCTGTTAGCAATTGATATAAATTATAACCCTAAATTATATTTAGGATTAGATAAATTAAAATTCTTTAATTTATCTTTAATTCTTTAATTAAACAATTTATGTGTCTAGATTAAGATTGGTGTCTAGCAACATATTATGACCTCCCAAATATTTAAGAATGTCAAAGTAGTTTTGACTAACTTTTCTGTATATGATTTTTTCATATAATTCAATCATTTTATTGTACAATATTTCGATTAGATATAGAGCATCAAATTAATGTTTAATCTATTTTGAGTCTAATCATGTTAGTTCTCAGCCATTAATAATTGATTCAATTAATAACATTTATAAATTATTTTACAAAGTGTCATTCAACCTTAATTAAAGATCTCCAAAATCAATACTAATCGAAAATCACAAAACATTCTCCCTAATTACTTTAGGATGATAAATCCTATATTGATTACTTAACTATCTCCATATAATTCATCCTACATTTAATGACTATCGACTGAGTTATCCTTGATTAGAATAGGTTATAAATAGTATCAAAACATAACAATCCCTATATAGGATAACTTTGGAGATCTTAAATAAAATGATCACTTATATAATCATCACAATGAGAATTTTCATAGACATACAAGTAATGTTCCAAATAGATTTTTCATATGGGATCGGTTTAGTGAACTTGTTTTCTAGCAAGCACCCACATGTTTGTTTAAATATTCACATACTTTAGTCTATGAGATCGACTACTTTTTTCATAAGAAAATAAATAACATTTGCTAGTTTTTTTATATTCTATTAATGTCCAATCTTAATAGAATAATAACTAGAAACAATTTATAGATAACATAAATCTGATATAAATATTATAATTATAATCTCATTATAATTTTATTTGCAATGTATAATTATCTTATAGACTTTATCATATACATATAAATATATATAAGATAAAGAATGTCTTTAAATTATTTTGTCATTAAACTACAACCAACCAATTAATTATAGGGTATAAACCAATAAACAAAACTTCTATCTTTTGTTTTTATGAATTTCAAGAAATAGTATTTGAACCAAAGAAGAAATATAGCCCAAAGTACTCTTTCTATCATCCAAATAATCTACCTAATCACTTTCATTATAGCTAAATTAAAATTTGATACTTTTGAATGCCAAATTCAAAATTTAATAGGTGGAAGAACATATCGCAAGATTCAATTTACTGCTTCAGGTTAATACCTTGTTAGGTTTTGTATAAATCTACAAATCATACTTATGGAAAATGTTATTTCAGGTTTAGTATGGGTAAATAATCTAAACCACTTACTACGCTTTTAAAATACATTGCATTTACCATACTCATACCATCATCATTTGTTAACTTTTCATTCACATTCATAAGTATAGGTCTTGATTTGCAATTTAACAAATTGAACCTTTTCACAAGATCAATTAGATATTTTTTCAGAAATAAAAATTTCATGCAAACTGTGTTTCTTCTCAAGTCTAATAAAATAATAAATTCAATTCAATTCTAACATCTCAAATTTCCTCATCATTCAAGACTTAAATTTAACAATCAAAGATTTAGAAGGCCCCATATATATTATATCATCAACATAAAGACATAATACTAAAAACAATTTTGCTTCTTTCTTCCATGCTTTTTAGAATAAGAATTAACCTTATTGTAACATACTTATAGAGCATGCTTTAGGACATATAAAGCCTTTTCTAATATATGCACTTTGCTCTCTTAACCACTTATGACAAAGCCTTCAATTTGAGTAACATAAATCTCTTCTTCTAGCTCACTATTTTAAAGGTAAATTTAACATCAAGTTGGCACATTAGTCATTAAAATTGAGCAACTACAATTAAGAAAGTTTTCACCACTTCAAAGTAATCAATATGAAAAAAAGTCTCTTTGAAATTAATGTCTTGTTGTTGAGCACACATTTTGCAATTAAGCAAGCTTTGTAATTTTACTATTATCAATATGTTACTTTGTTTTAACACCCATTTGAGCTCAATAACATTCTTCCACTCAGGTAAATTAACCAAATCTCATGTTTTATTTTTGTCAAGGGCTGATATTTCCTCTTTCATTACATTTTCCACCCTTGACTTTCTATAACTTCATCACAACAAATGAGATTTGAGAAATATAAAACAAAATTACAAGATTCATGAATATTTTGTAAGGGCCTAAACTCTTTAGAAAATATCTCACTGGACGAAATTGAAGAGTACTTGCTAGAGTATATGAGTTAATTTCGCTTGATGAAGAAAATAAAAGCATAAGCTGATTGTGGACTTCCAATGGTATCGGTTTGAAGAGCCTCATCAATTTATTGGAATATTTGTTGTTGTATCTTTATAATTGCTCCATGTTTAGTGCCTTTTTTTTTAAAATAGTCTATCTACTAGTTAGGGGTAAGTTTATGTACTACTAGACCTCCCAGACCTTACATTTCAGCGAATTTTTTCACCAGGTTGTTATTATTATTTTTTAGTGCCCATTTTTATTAAATAAAATATCCCTGTTTATAGCGACTTGCCCCTTACAATATTATATAACCTATATGCTTTAGATTGAGCATTATGACTAATAAAAATATATGTTTCTAATTTTTGTTAAGTTTGTGTCTAGATGATGATTTTAATAATGCATAAGCTATAAAAAAAGGACCTTTAAGTGGCTTAGCTATGGTTTTTGACCCTATTCTAGCTTCATATTGTATTCGATTAACATCTACATTTGTTGGTTAAATATTTAGAAAATAAACTATTGTAGCTACAACTTTTGCCTAGACCTTATCAGGAAGACCACTTGCTTTAAACATAATCCTTAGCATTTCAACCATTATTCGATTCCTCCATTTAACTACCCTATTTTATTGTGGTAAGTAAGGTGCGGTCAACTCTTTGTGAAATCTATTTTCCTTTCAAGATTATTAAATTCATCAAAGATAAATTCACGATCATTTTTTGAACGAAGAACATGTATGAAGAATCCACTTAGCTTTTGCATATATGGCTTGGATTTCTTAAAATTCTCAAATATTTTAGATTTATACTTCAAGAAATAAATCCCACTTAGGCAATTGTAATCATCAGTAAATAATAAAAATTATCAATTGCCACCATAAGACTCAAAACTTATTATTCTACATAAATCAACATGTAATAATTGAAGATACCTAATGGCCCTCTAAGACTTATCTACAGGAAATGAACTTACATTTTTCCCTAATAAATATGTCCCTTATATAAGTCAATATTATCAATTTTGGGCAGTCTAATAACCATATTATAATAATGTTGACCCCCTTATATTCAAACACATATATGGCAAGTGACATATTTTTGTATCATTTATTCTCATAATGAAGGTATGCTTCTCAATATTTAAAACTTGAAACTGAAACATATTATTTGGTATTGTAAGCACATAAACAATAATTTGATTGAATTTTTTTTAGCATGCTTCTCAATATTTAAAACTTGAAACTGAAACATATTATTTGGTATTGTAAGCACGTAAACAATAATTTGATTGAATTTTTTTTAAAACAGAACAAGACCATCATTCAATAAAATTAAATATCTAATTTTCATCATTGCCTAATATTTGACATGTACATGAGTCAAACTAAGACTATATTGCACATAAAAAAAAAACTTGTTAGATTTTGATGGCAACTACTCCTCTCCTTTGACCTCAATTTGTTTATTGTCTCCAAGTTGAACCTTAATTCTATATCTCATCTAGACATATGATTGGAGCTTTCACTTTCTGTGAACCATACTTCATTCAACATGCCATCAGTAAGAGAATGAGCCATAAATAACTTACTCTCCTCTTTTACTTATTCTATGAAGTTAGCTTGACTTTGTTCATTTCTTTGCTCACTTTAATAATCAGCTTATTTATGACCAAATTTCTTGTAATTTTAACGTTGAATATTACCTTTGATTTGCTAGTAATCACTAGAATGACTTCTTCCTCTACCACAACCATAACGACAATTATCAAAGACTTTGCCTTGTCCATGGCCTGTTGAATTTTCTATCTTTCCCTTAAAAGAAAATTCCCATTCACATAAATGCCTTCTCTTCACTCTTTTCACGAGATTTCTTTAGCCTTTCTTTATAAGCTAATAAGGAACTCATTAGTTTATCAAAATAATAGACAGATAGATCTCTAGCTTCTTTAATGGTAGTAACAACATGCTGAAATTTTAGAGTCAAACTCCTTGGCACCTTACTCACAATCGTTTCAGTTTTAATATTTTCATTTCATGATTACAATTGTAGAAACTCTAGAAAGATAAACTTGCATAGTTTCATTATTCTTCATACATAATATTTCAAATCATATCATCGAGTTTGCAATTTTTCACATCAATTACTTTTTGTCTCATAAATACTCTTGTTTTTTGATCTCCTATGCATTGTTAGTGGTAGCCACCATAATACAAGGATTATCTCATCATCAGGAGCATGTTGAATGAAGAATAAAGCATTTACATCTTTCTTTTGATGTTCCTCAACCGTTGCTCCCATGTATTTTGTTCACCAAACCAATTTTCTAATATGTCTCACAATTCTTAAGGATTGAAGATGATTTTTATTTTAATACTATATAAATGATAATGTTCACCTATGAAATTTGAGCTTAGAGGTTAAAGTGGAGCTTTTACCGTTCCTTGCCAGGTTATATCTTTAGATGCATCTCCACGTGCCTCACTTTCACTTGGGAATAACAATGTCGAGCTTTATTTTACGAATGTAAATAGTAGAGGACTTTGCACTATTGCTTAAGTTGAAGCCTTTTTATTATAAGCTTCTTGGTGCCATTGTCATTCACAAAATCTCTTATGATGTTTTAAAGATATATTGTAGAAATTGGTGTCAAGGGATGATCCAGTGCTTTATTTTGAAAAAAAAAGAGAAAAAAGGATCGTGGAGTAAAAGTGTCTCATACCAGAACAATTAGGGAAAAAAAAGGTCAATTGTAAAAAAATTTAAACTTTATTCGATTTTATAATAATAACTCAAACTTTAAAAAATGATACTAAGATATTTCAACTTTCAGTTTATTATAAAAATAATCCAATATTAGGTTCTCCACCAATTGTGATAATATGATGAACTACAGCAAATTAATTTTCTTGTTAAGGATATGACAGGTATACTAATTGTGCCACATATAAGTTAATTATTTAATAAGTTTAAAGAATATTCAATTTTTAAATTCCTAAAATCAATCAAATACTAAAATTTGAACACTATTGTGACTGTCTTCACTGGCACCCTCCTTCATCATCATTTTGTCGCCTACTCCACTTGTTAAATTTGGTTACGAAAGTG
>JAOSBO010000005.1:38918027-38931148 GCA_027563915.1 Erythroxylum rotundifolium
AGAAGAAGAAGAAGAAGTGTAAAAAGACAATGGTGATGAAGGAGATTGAGAACCAGAAGATGACTCGATACTCGAATAAGCAAAGGCAGTACCTACTAGCAAATCGACGAATGCACCAATAATATACCCGTGATTGCTCTTTCCGTTCACTTTCAAGTAAGAAAACAAGAGGTCTTCAAGATCTTCCCAACCTTTTAATTCGTAAGCTTTGACCATCTCTTCCATTGAGTTCTTAAAATCCACATACGGGTCTTTGGACTCCATTGACATGACCACAGTCTCGTGGAACGGAAACCCTCCTGCTTTGGCCTCTTCCAGGATTGAATTAGTCTCCCCTGGCTCGAAAAATAGCCTCTCTGATGACCTAACACCACGAATCACCGTCTCTATGAGCTCGACTCCCGACTCGTCTGTTTCGGTGTAGAAGCTCGTTGACTCAGAAGAGTTTGTAGACAATGACTCAGGCTGGTCAACGACTATGGTGGCAGCATCCAAGTAAGTAGAGTTGATGGTCCTGCGCATGTTTTCATGGCCAGCTCTGAAGGAAAGGGTTTTCGGTTGGTGGCAATAAGTAGGCCAAGGCCATAAGGATCTAGACTCTGCGTTGGCGGGGGCGATGTTGGAAAGGAAATTAGGGAGCTTCATCTTCTTGCCCATGTCTGTGTCTTGGCTTTGTGGTTTACACTTTTGGTTTTAAGGTTGAAACGATGCAAAGATGACTAGAAATGGGATAATGGTAATGAAGTTCAAGTAGAGCAGCGTCGCTACGAGGGAATGTGAAATTGGAAGAGGTGTTTGAGTTTTGATTTTTCTTGTTGGTGAGTAGGGCATCAATGGTTAGTCAGAAAGGACTGTGAGAGGGTAGATCTTAAAGGAAGGTGGATCCGAGTGGGAGGGAAACCTTTTCTTTTCGTTTGTCTTATGTGATAGAGTGGCCGATCGTTTTATTCATCCTAGATTTGGAATTAAATAGTTCAATTCAAATCATTAAATATTAGGGTACATGCATGCTCTTTAATTTTCTGATATATCACGTTTACTTCATGCAATGTCTGTACCCACTCCAAACCTAAAGAATTTCAGATACGAAAACACGCTATCCAGTTAATGTTTTTTCTTTAAATTGGTAAGTGTTATAGTTAATAATATATCAAGAAAAAGATGTAAGTAGCTACTAATCAGGAATTATTAATTTACTGTGCTAACTAGCCTCGTGACACTGTAATAATAGAAGTTTACATTTTCTTCTTTTACTTGTATTGGTCATCAACGTAATAAAAAGACCCTAATTCATGTAATTATTGGTATTGTAACTTAATATTAATTAACGAGCGTGAATATATAACAAGACCATCAGAGTTACTTCACTCGTGGAACAATCTGCTCGTCCTTATCTACGACAGGCAATCACCACTGTTTAATCTTTCACAAGAAATAGGAAAAACAATGCAGAGATTCTAATATTTGAGTTTGGTACGTAAGTGGTACTTAAGTTGCGATGATTTATGTCCTATGTCCATTCAAAGACAGTAGTCGCACTGAGCTGCAACTGCTAATTCCCATTGCTTGCTTAATTAAGATCTAACCCATTTCGTATGAACTTTAGTGATTAAAAATTTAAGAAATTGAAGCTGCCGCTAATGACAACGACTACAATTTCCGTGCTTCATGTATAATGTTTAAGCAAACGCGCACAGACATGATAAATGTAAACATTTATAGATGCCCTGAAACTTGAAATTGGCATTTGTATCTATAAAGCCTAAAGAGACCATAACAGCATTTAGCGGGGTTGACGATTGTTATGGTAGGATTAGACCAGAGGAGAGCTTGTTCTCTTCCTTTTCTTTTTCGACTCCAATGCTTTCTTCATTTTCCTAAGTTCATGAGCTTACATTTAAAAATCATATTATGTATACCATCTATAAGCGAAAAGATTAGAATGATCGGCTTGAACTCTATTAAGCTATTATTAGAGAAAAATGGAGTGGTTGATAAGCATTTTTCTCTCCACAACTAATGGGGATGGGAAAACATTACCATACTTGAGCAATGAGATAAAAACTACACATAGTGGCAGTTTTGTAATTATGGGCCAATTCGAGCATTCAATTTGATAAATTTGCTATTTTTGGTAATTTTTGATTTCTCAATTACTTTTATAGGAAATTAATTTTTGACGCGCTATTTTGGGCTTCATTCTTGGTAAAATTTGAGTTTTAGGAATATTTTGGATTTTTTGGGCATAATAAAGGTTTTCCTTGTATCTTTGAGATTTCTGCGTATATAAAGGCATTGTAGTTGAAAGTAAAGATAATTTTTTTATTAATGAAATAAGAATTCCCTTTCTCATAATTCTGTTGTCTTTTCGGTATTTTTTGCGAATCAACGAAATTAAAAGAGTTTTATATTCCTGGCAATCGTGAGCGATTCAACAAGTTTATATAAAACTTTTGCTAAATCAATTGGTATCAGAGTCAGGTTCGTTCCTAAGCTCAAGGTGAGAGGAAGGGCAGTTTGTCAACATCATGCAGATAAAGTATATGAGTGAGACGACTTGCTATAGATGAAGTAACGTCTAGTTAAGTAGTTTAATCAACATATGGAACAAATGTTGGAGTAGATGATAGAGCAGATCAACCAGAGGTTTGCTGGACTTATGGGAGGTTAGAACCAACAGGGGAGGACAGATCACTACGGAAGAAAACGAGAGCACTGAATCAAGTGGTAGTGAAGGGGAGTACGAAGAAGTTACTCGTAGGCGTCGCAGAAATAATGGAAAAGAGAATAATCGATGTTGGGGATCGGGGATGCAAATTGAAATTCCTGAGTTCCATGAGAATCTTAGTCTAGAAGAGTTTATAGATTGGTCGACAATGACTGAGGAGATCTTGGAGTTTAAGGAGGTCCCAGAGAATAAAAGGGTATCTCTTGTAGTTACTAGGTTTAGAGTTAGAGTTGTGACATGGTAGAAGTAGTTAAAGATGACACGTTCAAGACAAGGCAAAAGTAAGATTAGCACATGGGAGAAGATGAGAAAAAAGATGCATGATGAATTTCTGCCATACAATTATCAACAACTGTTGTATTAAATGTTGCAGAACCTAGAGTAGACTAGTAAAACGGTGGATTAGTACACTACTGAATTCTATCAGTTGCTCGTTTATAATGAGATACAGGAGATGGAGGACTAGCTTGTTTGATGGTACGTTGACAAGTTGCGAGAACATATCCAAGACATGGTAAACATGTTCAACGCCATATCTGTGTCAGCGGCTTAGCAGCAGGCCTTGATAGTTAAGAGACAAGTTTGACGATTGGGGAGAATTTCTCTTATGGGTCCTAACCACTCAATCAATGAAAATCACGCATTAAGTAGTAATGTGAATAGTTCAACGAATTAGAAAAGTGGGTATAATAGAGGTGATACCATTGTGAATCCAGCCAATAGACTAATTAAAGGTGTTATTCAATGAGGACTAGCTTGTTTCAAGATACATTGGCGGGTTGCGAGAACAGATCTAGGATAAGGTCAACATGTTTGACCACGTATTTATGTCAACGACTCACCAATAGGCCTTGATAGTTAAAAGACAAGTTTGATGGTTGGGGATAATTTCTCTTACAGGTCCTAACTACTTAAATAATGCAAATCATGCATCAAACAGTAGAGTAAACTGGTCAACAAATCATAACGGTGGCAGAATAGAGGTGCTATCGGTGTGAATCCAGCTAATGGAGTAACTAAGGCATTACTTGTTGCTTTGGGTGTGGCGAACGTGGTCAAAGACAATCTAAATGTCGAAAAATCGTAGGAAAGAAGGCATTATTTGTGGATTCTAAGGAGGCAGATGATGAAGACGCAGTCATTGGAGTAGAACCAAACTTTGATACCAAGGAGTATACAGATGAGGCACAAGTTAAAGGGGATACGGGTACTGTTTTAGTAGCCAGACAGGCATGCTTAACCTATAAAGCTATTGTTGGCGATGAGTGGCTACAAAATAATATATTCCAGTCCATATGCACCATCTATGGTAAGATCTGCCACTTTGTCATTAATGATGATAGTTGTGAGAATATAATATCTGTAGAGGTTGTCCAAAAATTAAAATTAAAAACTGAAAAACACTTAGCACTATATAAGATGGCTTGGATAAAGAAGGGTAATGAGATCATAGTATCTTAACATGCTTTGGTGTCATTTTTCTTTGGGTCCTAAATATAGAGATTTTGTATGGTGTAATGTAATTGTCATAGATGCTTATCACTTGTTATTGGGGTGACCTAGCAGTATGATAGGCGGGTGATATATGATGGTAGGGATAACACGTACAATTTTGTATTTGAGGGAACGAAGATCTTACTATTGCATATTAAAGGGGTGGAAAAGAGTAAACCGACGGGGGATAGTACTAACCTATTATCCTTGGCTAGATTTGATGAAGTATTGTAGGGGTCAGAAGTGCTGTATCAATTGACTGGGAAGGAGATTGAACTAGGCATGAATGCACCACAGGCAGTTGTCTAACTCCTTAATGAATTCAGTGACATGTTCCCAAGCAAGTTACTTCATGGTTTGCCACCGTTATATGATATTCAACACCAGATTGATCTTGAGCCAAGAGTTGTGTTACCAAACTACCCCCATTACAGCATGAGCCCGAAGGAGCATGAGGAGTTACACAGTCAGGTGGAGGAGCAGTATCGACCTTATTTATGCCTAAGAAAGATGATTCATGGCATACATGTGTGGATAGTAAAGCCATTAACAAGATCACAGTGAGGTATCAATTTCCTATTCCTTGTCTTGATGATTTACTTGATCAGATTAGTGGTGATGTATTTTCTAAGCTAGACTTGAATGGTGGTACCATCAAATTTAGATCAGGGCTGGTGATAAGTGAAAGACAGCTTTCAAGATACGAGAAGGTTTGTATGAATAGTTAGTAATGTCATTTGGTTTGTCTAATGTACTCAGCACTTTTATGCACATAATGAGTTAAATTTTTAGACCTTTTATTGGAAAATTTGTTATTGTGTACTTTGATGATATATGATTTATAGTCCAAACAAAGAAGCGCATTTATCACATTTGCGGGAGGTTTTGTTTGTCCTTTGTAGGGAGAAATTTTATGCAGTAGCAAAGAAGTGTGTATTCATGACAGATAGAGTCCTATTCCTAGGCTATGTGGTTTCTAAAGAGATGCTACAAGTTGACGAGTCCAAAATTGAAGCAGTGAAGCAATGGCCACTACTATAAACCATCACAGAGGTCTGCAGATTTCATGATTTGACGTCTTTTTATATGCGTTTCATTCCTCACTTGTTGGCCCCCGAAATTTTTTTGTTGAGTTAAGCATGATATTTTGTGGAATAAGCATGAAATTTGAATTTTTGGCTTATAATAAATTATGAGGTCATAATAGAATAATTATTGGAGTTTAATTATTTATTATAGTGTTAGTAGGATTTTATTTCATTGGTTAGTGAAATTAAAGTAGTAGGAACGTATTAAAGGCAATTGTGGCATGTCACTTAAGATTAAAAGCCATGAAGCATTAAAGGAAGGGTAAAGATAAGTTTTAACATTCATTAAGGGTAGAATTGGAAGAGGAAAAAGTGTGTCTTGTGCATTAAATGAACAAAAACGTAAATTGAAGGGGGGGGGGGAGTGAAATACGTGAAAGAGAGAATAGGGAGAGAGAGTTTCGTTCATGACAGAAAAAGAAAGAAGATAAGTTAGGGTTACATCTTTTCTTAGCCTTTAAGAATGATTTTAAGGGTATTCTAGAAGAGAAAAAGAATTGCTTCCATTTGAGCCAAACATCTCTTTGTTTGGTGAAGATTCAAGGTAAGCCCATTTTTAATCCTTTAGATTTTTGGAAGGGTTTTGGTTCATGAAGCTTAGGAAATACATAGGTTTAAGTATTCTAGAATCAATTTTAGCAAATATGCTTTTTGGGTTCTCAATTGGTATTCCTATTGAATTGCATTTTTACCAATGTTAGAAGGAAATCAAGTAACGTAAGAGGAGCAAGAGGAGGGGCAATTTTAAGCAAGGAATCCATGTGGGTTACATGTTTACAGTTGAGTTAATGAGCCATGAGTATTTTTTCGAATGAAAAGATCTAAATGATTTCAATTGCTTTATAAATGTTGCATTTATTGCTTCTTGAATGATTCAAGGATTTGCTATATATTTGGTACATGAATCTTGATGATGATTTATGATGGAAATTGTATTTGAAATATGTCATGCTTATAGAAATCATGTTTCCGAAATGTGCCTTTTGTGCGATATGTTTACAAGTAAGGATATTCATGTTTGTGTGGGTTTGTGGTGGTCCATCATGCTATGTCATGTGCATGTTGACCATGTTAAAAGCTTCTCCTACTTGCCCGTTAGTGGCATGGAGCTCTTTCACGGACTCCCTCATGTTTAGTGGAGATTCACAAGAACTCCCTCATGTTTAGTGGAAATTCGCAAGAACTCCCTCATGTTTATCAGAACTTAGCAAGAACTGCCTCATGTATATGGACTACCCAAACCATTATGAGTGCTTAGGTTGTTTATGATTTGTTGACAAGTTTGATGAATACATGAATTTTGTTGTTTATGAATTGGTGACAAGCTTGAGAATTTGAGAAACAAGTGTTTTATGGATTCAATGCAATTTACTATGGCAATGAATATTTTCAATGGTTTTGCTTATTTCCCCACTATAAACTTGTTACCAACGAGCTTCTAGGTCACCCCTTTTTATCCCCATCTCTAGGTAATGAGCAAGAGACCAAGTGATAAAGAGTCAAGGCACAACTCTAAGATTGCATAATTTTGTATTTAAGTTAGTTTAGGAAAACTCAAGGCTTTAGCCGCATTTCAAGTATCACTCACATGTATAATTTGTATTTTGGATTATGAGACCAATGATGTATTTGGGTCTTGAAATTCCCATTAAAGCTTTGTTAAACTCTTTACTTTTAATGTTAATGAAATATATTTATGTTTTGCTCATGACTTTCTAAGTTTTTGTATTGCATTTTCAAGCATTCATAAGTGTAAAATTTGTATTATGACTTCAGGGGAAAAACTATTTTAATCTAGACTGATTTGGATAAGGTTGTCTACTTGAAAGTTGTACTTTATTCTCTTAGCTTTCCAACGATATAAAGTAAGTAATTATTGGAGATTGGATTGGAAAGATAGGATTTTTACAAGTTAGTGATGCTGTACAAGGTACATTCAGGATACTTTATAGCTTTTCTAGTTTGATCTAATAAAAAAAGAGTATTATGGTGTTTTGAAATGGGAAGAACTAGTGTGATAAGTTAGAGATGAAACGATGTTGATAAATGGAGTCGAACATGTGAAGAAATTATGATGAATGAGTATGAGTTTGAATGTTATGTTTTTAGGTTGATGACCAAACATAGATTATGATTTAGTTGTAAATGATTCTAAGTTGAAATGGAAGTGATAACGAAGGGAAAATGATGAGGAAAATAAGTTAGAAATGATAGATATGCAAAACCTCGGGTCATAGGTAACTTGTAGAAGTTAGAAATCTAGAAATTGACCCGTAAATGTCCATTGGGCGGACCTTCTGGGGAATTTTAGTGTTTCAGCTCAGTTTATGTCCGTTTGGAGGGACATATGTCTACTAAGCGGACATTCTCAGGACAATTTTATAAATGTACATTTTTGACCATCTAGATGGCAAAATCACTCTTTCGGGGTCTTTAAAAAAGTTGTAGAACTCGAAGTTCTCTTCAAAACTGTGCTTGAATGACCTTAATCCGACATCCTTGGTGAAAGTTATGCTTATTGTGCCAAATCATGTACATATATAAATTGTGGACTTATCAATGCTATTGTCTGATGCATTTAGGCTTGAATAATGTTTGAAATGTACTTAGTTTGATATGAAAAATAAGGGATAAAAATGAGTGATATGTTAGGATGATGATTGAGGATATAAACATAAGTATGGATTGTTGTATATTAAGTGTTCAAATATGAAAATTTGGGATGTTATAAGAATGAAGATGAACTTAAGTTGGCTAATGAGGTTCCATTAAAAGATACAGAGTGATGCGCTCACATTTAACGCACGCGTTAGACTCTGGAAATAAGGCCTAACACTACTTCAGTAGTATCGTGACCCTAATCACATACTGTATGAAGGGAGGTAAGCTTGCATAGATTGAAGAGACTGAGGGAGCATTCCAATTGATAAAGTAATGCCTTATTACAACATCGATATTAACATTGCTTAACTTTTTCCAGCCATTCCAATTGTATAGCGATGCCTCAAAGGTGGGCACTGGAACAGTTTTGAGCCATAATAGTAGACTAGTGGCGTACTATATAGTGAGAAGTTATATGGATCTAAGCTTAATTACAGTACCTATGATATGAAGTTCTATGCTATTGTTTAAGTTGTCAAACATTGGAAGCACTATTTGTTCCACAGAGAGTTCATCCTCTATACTGATCACTAGGCCTTGAAACACCTTTATAGGCAAGATAAGGTGTCGGTTGGACATGCCTCTTTGGTTACGTATCTGCAATGGTTCACTTTGTGGTGAAACATAAGGGAGGGGTGACAAATCTCGTGGTAGATGCTTTGAACCGTTGAAGGGCCTTATTGACCTAAATGAATTTGGAGGTATTTGGTTTTGATACTTTTCGTGATTTGCTTGATACTGACCCATATTTTTCTAGCATTTTGAGTGTTGTACGGGTAGGAGAAAATACAAATTTTGTATTACACAGAATGTGTTTCTATTCAAAGGGAATCAACTATCTATCCTAAATTGCAGCCAACAATTGAAGATTATTTAGGAGCTGCACAACGAGGGGCATGCTGGGCGTGATTGCACTCTACAGCTGGTCCATGCCTTCTACTTTTGGCCCATAATTTGAAAACAGGCAGAGAAATATGTCCAACGTTGTTGAGTATGCCAAGTCTCGAAAGAGGTGGCAACCAATGCAGGGTTATATAGACCATTACCCATTCCAACACAACCTTAAGTTGATATTAATATGGATTTTGTGTTGGGATTACCTCATACTGAGCAGGGTAATGGTTCCATCTTCGTCGTGGTTGATTGACTTTCTAAGATGGTTCACTTTATCTCCTGTAAGAAGACAACTGATGTTGTTAGTGTTCCACAACTATTTTTCAGGATTTCTACCATCTGCATAGGCTACCAGAAGCTATTGTCTTAGATAAGGACACCAAGTTTCTTTGTCATTTTTGGCATAGCTTATAGAAAATGGTCAACACATTGCTCAACTTTAGTAGTGCCTATCACCTTTAAACAGATGGACAAACTGAATTTGTTAACAGATCTTTGGGCAATTTATTGCGATGTCTAGCGGGTGATCATGTGAAGAGTTGGGATTAGAAGTTATGTTAAGCATAGTTCGCTCATAATAGCAATAGGAGTATTGATTTCAGCTCATTCCAATTGGTGTATTCTGTTGTGCCTCAAGGACCCCTGAACTTACTCCTTATGCCACAACGGACTCAAATTCATGGAAAAGCAGAGGATTTTGCGGGTTCACTACAGGAGGTTCATAAGAAATTCATTGAGAACCTTCAACAGGCCACTTCCAAGTGCAAACAAGCTGTTGATCGGAAATGAAGACACAAGGAATTTGATGTTGGTGACTACGTTTGGGTTGTTGTCGTCCGTGGTCAATTTTCTGTAGGTGACTACAACAAGTTGTTAGCTAAGAAACTTGGGCCTTTGGAGATTGTGGAGAAAATCAACCCCAACGCATACCGTATTAAGTTGCCTTTCGGATTTCAGATGTATTCAATGTCAAACGCCTAATGCCCTTTCATGGTGACTCTTCTATTGATGACCAAGCGGTAAATTTGAGGGAAAATTTTCTTGTTCTTGGGAAGAATAATGTGGATCAGAAAGCATTATAAAAACTAGAGAAGTGGGATAAAAATTGCGCATAATGACAGTTTTGTAATTGTGGGCCAATTTGAGCATTCAACTTGACAATTTTGCTATTTTTGGTAATTTTTGATTTTGCAATTGCTTTTACAGGGAATTAAGTATGATGCACCGTTTTGGGCTTCATCTTTAGTAAATTTTGGGTTTTAGGAATATTTCTGATTTTTGGGCATAATCAAGGTTTTTCTTGTATCTTCGAAATTTCTGCTTATATAAAGGCCTTTTAACTGAAAGTCAAGACAAAATTTCTTTTAATGAAATAAAAATTCTTTTTCTCATAATTCTCCTTTCTTTTCCGTATTCTTTGTAAATTAACGAAATTGAAAGAATCCTATATTCCTGGCAATCGTGAACTATTCAACAGGTTTATAGAAGACTTCGGCTATGTCAACTACCAATAATTATTTCACAACCATTATATATAATAGGCATACCAATTATTAAACCAAAACAACAATAATGCTTAATCAATTATAAGAATACTCGAATAAGTATTAAAAAACAATAGCATATCCAATGAAAGTGGTGACTTTATCCTGACATATTTATATAATTTTAGGTACTTAGACACGAAATGAATAATAAAATGACAAGAAAAAGGAAAAAAAAACACACAATAGGATTTTGGAATAAAAGATTATATGTGAAAAATGACAATGATTTATAAAGTTGTGACGCATGACTTCAATGGCTTTCTAATTGAACTCTTTCTAAGCCACAAATTCTAAAGCTTCAAATCGGGTTAATGATCTAGGATGTGAGGTTTCTTTTTCAAATAGGGGCTTGAAGATTAATGGACAACCTAATTAGCACGCCCTTCATTGAATATACATAGTAGCGTCATCAAAGGGGAATCTTGCAGTGGTCCTTTGATGCCATTCAATGAGTATTAATCTTATCTATATCCCGTCAGATTTTTGAATTTCAAAATCTTTCACACATTAGTCCCCCTCAGAACTTCCGGTTCACCTAACAAGCCAACAATAGTGCCGATGGAGCAGTTTGCGCCCACTTGAAATCACATAGAATATATGTTTTGTGACTCTTACATTAGGCGCAGAATTCATACCCTGTAATTTTTTTTTTTCGTTCACATGTTCGTATATTTCCCCCCCTTTGTTGTATAAAAACAAACAGCCGATTCGGAGTCATTAAATATCCCTTGTCATTTTACACTAAAAACTCTCTAACAATCTTTCGATTCTGTGATTTTCATAGTCTGGAAGTGGGACATGCATGGGGGATACAGCATAACTGAGAAGTGGGACGGTGGGGGACCTTATCTCTTTTTTCTTCCATATTATATTCCTGGGGGACCAAAATCTTACTGTTCATTTCTTAACAGAATAATCATGCACTCCAAACCTATCATTTTCCCTCTTGCGTCGCGAGGATGATACACGCTTCGCTACACTTGTTTTGCGAGTCTAAGAGTCCATTAATTAACAACTTAATAAGAGAGAAATTTTCATTTAAGCATAAAATTAGAATTTTCAAAGTTCAAACTAATAGGAAATATAGGTGAGAGATAAACGGATTTCAGAAGGAAGGAATTAGCATGATTAAGTGGTCCAATCGACACAAAGGTGTGCCATTAGTACTCCAAAAAAACCATCCATGCATATCGCAATGTAATGTGTTCGTTGCTTGACTTTTTACGTTCAAGTATTAAAAATGCAGCCTACTAATCAAGTCCTCTAAGATTAGTTTTCGCCTACAAAAATGAATATGTAAGCCCATCTGTTATGCTAATTATATGTTTCAATCGCATAAGAGTGTATTGTTGGCTCTTTTCCTCAACGTCAAGGGAGGACTTCTCCATTTGTAAGAAATGAAGCTTTAAATAGGGTCAAGCGTCCCCTTGTACATCACAATCTTCAAGATTTATAATATTTTTAGGTTCGAAGATATCGACTATCAATACAAAATACACTTGACGAAGACTGTTGCTTAATCTAGCCTCCATGCACAGTTTTATAACAACTTAAGGTTACGTAACAAAGGGTTTTTTTTTGGAAAGGAGTAATGAAGGTTTTATAATAGAATGTAATAGAATATAATATTATTATATTGTTTGAGAGAATATTTTATAATAGATGAAATGAAGAGGAGAATTTCATATTACATCCCATTATATCCTAAACAGTAAAAATAAATGACCTCCGATTTAAAATGAAAAATGAATAACCTCCAATTTGGATTTCGGCATGTTAACTGAAGATTCAACGAACAATATCAAAGGTGGGAATTACTATATAGTTTAAACTAGATTCAATTCGTATAATATACAGAGGAAAATCTATATATATTGGAAGGTAAAGCAACACTCAATGCTAAAAAAACACAACTACTTGAGACGAGGAGGGTGGAAATAGTGTCCCAAGATTTCAATTATGCATCTTGTGACTACAAACCTTGGCAAAAGTTATGAACAAAGAATGGAAATTGGTCGAGCGATCTAACTAGGTATGGATTTTGGCTGGTAATGGTCCCAAGCATCTTGCCAGCATATTGGGCCATATGTTGCAGACACGGTCACGGATTGCTGAAACTATGTGACCTACAAAACAAATGCGAGGAGACCGCATTTTCTGTATTCACCTCCTCCATGGAACTATGAGTCAGTTTTACCAACTAACTAATTGGGTAAGACAATCTGCAACAACTGTTAATCCACCGCGAGCAATCGCCTCTGATTTTTATTTTAGTTTTAGAGAAGAATTACATGTTAGACCGGCTTGTCTCAATCTACATATTATTAGTTCCGTCATCTTAAGATTCTGTACTTTGGAATGGTGGGTAGTACGCAATAGATAAGTTTAATTTTGAGAAAGAGAAAGGCATAAACCACACAAAATTGATCAAATTAGGTTGGGATCTATTAAAAGTTTAACTCATATCCAATTCAAAGTTGTGCAAAACCAGTTTTAATGCTGAGTTTGTACTTGCAATCTGTTGTGCAAATAGTAAAATACTGCTTTTTCCTTAAAAAAACGTAAAAGACTGCTTCCTATGCATGTTTAAGGGATGATTTAATTAGGAATGTCAAAATCAGCTCATCCGGCCCGGCCTGATCAAAATCAACTCATTCGGTCCGACTCGCTTTCGGCCTGGGTTGATCGGGTCACAGATGAATCATGGTC
>JAOSBO010000005.1:38944530-38972317 GCA_027563915.1 Erythroxylum rotundifolium
TACTTCCCATACTAGAACTAGTTCTAGTATATTTTTAGACATTCCCTTACACTATTTTGACATCAATTCCTATTTTTATTTATTGATTGATGTTGATTACTCTCTACAACCCCTTTTTTAAACTCATTTTTTCCATCCTTTTTGTACTCAAGTGCCAAACAAGTGTTGGTAAAAGTCTAAGCCCATTACAAATGATATTAGAGCATGGTTTGAGTTCCTTTAGATGTCGTCAAGATGGCTAGCTCAAGTGAAGTGACTAATTATGAAGGAAGGGAGCTCCTACTAATAAGGGCAAAAGATATAAGTCCACTACAAGGGATGTCGTAGCTAAAGAAATGGTTAGGCTCTCGAAGATGGAGATCAACGTAAACGAAATCAGGAGAGGATGGATGATTAGGATCAAAGAATGGGGGAGATAGAGAAGGAACAATCTCTAATCCGTAAAGACATTAATAGAACTGTCAATATTGTTGCCTCTAATACTTCTGAAAAGGTGAGTTCCTTGGGAACTTCTCTTATCTCTAAAATTATTATACTTAAGTATTATATGTTTAGTAAACCAAAATTCATAGGAGATGAGACATAATGGAAAATAGAAAATTTAAGTTAAAGAACGAATTGGGGGCTACAGAGTGTAGTCAACATTGGTCAATAAGGAGAAATAGGAATTGATGTCAAAACAACATAGGGGAACTTCTAGAAATATAATAGAACTAACCATAATCTAAACACATCAAATCAAAAACTTAATAAAGAAATAATATTAGTTAAAACATAAAAACTAATGAAAAATATTAGAAATTTCAACTCCTCTACACTTGAACTGGTATTACCCTCAATGAAAAATAATGAAGATATGAAATTCAATCAAATAGTTAAGGTTAAGAATTCTTTCTTAATTTCATGCATGTTTGGTAAGGTAAAACTCCAAGAAAGCCTATGAAACTTACCAAAAAAAGATATAAAAAATTAAAGAAAATAACAAACAAAGATAGTAAACTAAAAGAAAAGAGAGGTAGAATTAGTAGTTTGTCTCCTAACAACTGCTTTAAAACTCTTTCAGATAGACTTTGTTTTAAACTCTTTTATCATTAAGCATTGCCCTCTAGATGTTCATGTTTCCTATTTTGATTAGAATAAAAAGAGGAAAAGTATGTATTAGGTCATATTGTATCATCTCCTAAGTGCGCATATGCTAATAAGGAGATAAGGTCTTCAAGTTCATATTAGTTGCTCTATAGTAAAAGGTAAAGCATCAAGTTATCCTTCTCACCTTAAAACATCATCCTTACTTACACAGTTATTCCCCATGTTCCTTAAGTCATAAAGCTTTGTATATCTGTACTAACTCATCACCACTAGCTTTAAGAGCTTGATGTATATTAGGGTCTATTACTTCCATCTTAAAATATTCATCATTTAAGGTAAGAGCTCTTTCCAAGTTCTTGTAAATGTGGAGCTCTCTTTTTCTTTATCCACCTTAATTTTCAACTTTCCCTTAACCACATCAATAACAACCCCTCTAATAGCTAAGAAATGTCTTACTAAGATAATGACAACCCTAATGTCATATTCTATATCCATCACTAGAGAGTCGATAGGAAAAATAAATTTTCCAACTTTTACAGGTAGCTTTTCCACAACCTCGATTAGGTACTTAATGAAATAATTTTCTAGATAGAATAACACATTTGTTAGTTTGAGCTCCTTATTCTTAGGTTCTTTAAAATAGATAAAGGAATTAGATTGTTACTAGCACCTAAATCATATAAACATTTACTATTTTTAGAAGAACCAAATTGATAAGGAATCATAAAGCTCCCTAAATCCTTCAACTTAGAGGTAATTTATTATCTATGATGGCAATATATTGCTTGGTCAAGTGCATAGTAGCATAACTTATTTTTATTGGAGATGATATACTTCACATATAAACACATTAAGTTAATAATTCATTGTAGGGTATATTTTTGTTTAGTTTCTTCAAGATATCTAAAATTTTCTTGTAAATATATTCATTAGTCTTCCTTTTAAGCCTTTAAGGGTATGAGAATGGCAATACGTAAGGCTTCACATAAAGACTAAGTCTCTACTTTTGACCGACACCGGTTAGAGAAGGAACTAACACCAATTCCATCTTGTCTTTATCTTACTCGTTCTTCTTAGCTTTTTCTAACTTCCTCTTTAGTAATATCAAGGTAAAGTGTTTTATCTCTCCCTAATGTGATGTCGCATACTTGGTGCTTAGGTAAAACATTGGTTTTACTCAAAAGTATATCCTAACCTCTTATACTCGCCACCTTAGCTAATTGGCTTAATTGTACTATTTTTTAGGTTAGTCCACTTTAACCAATTTCACTCCCAATGATAAACATATATTACTTAATTGTCTCCTCGAAACCATTTCTTCATGGTAATTCCTACTGAAACTAAGATTTATTTTTAAGCCAAAGTGGTCCCATAGGTCTACAAACTCTAGTTCCTTACTCCTTCCATGAAAATTTTGGGGGATTTCTCTAACCTGGATTTTATGTATTAAAGAATGGGTATTCCTCATAGCTTTCTTTCCTTCATATGTAAATGTGTAGTTTGCTTCCTTAATGAAATTTAAGGCTGACTCAACATTGTGTATGTATGGAATGGATCTCCATACATTGCCACATTGGTAACATGCCCTCCTTAATACTCATATCTCGGTTTAAAAGCATATTTAACCAATTGAAGAGATCGACTACACACTATCAAGTTTGAAGATTTTTGCACCTTATAAAGAGATGCCTTTGATTTCCCCTTCCTATGTTGGTTAACAAATTCCTTTCCAAAGTCTCTATAATCTCCTTAACCTCCTTAGAAATTGTGAATATTATCCTTTAAATTATAGCATCTACCAAAATTTTTTATGTCAATATAAGGCCCTTATAGAAGAACCGCATCACCAACTATAAGGAATATTAGTGGTGAGAACACTAACTAAGTAGAGTATTGTATCTCTCCCAACCTTTATGAAATGCTTCCCCTTCCTTTTGTTCAAAGATAATTAGTTGAGTGGTCTTATGTTGGGGGACGAATCTTAATATGAATGCATCATAAACCCAGTGCTACTACTTAAAAGATTCCACCTTAATCAAGATTAATTATGTCCTTGCTCGATCTCTCATACAGTATGGAAAACACCTCATTCGAAGCTCATCTTCTATAAGGCCATTAAGTGGAAATGTCTGGATTTATGAATGTGACCTTGTCTTCCCTAAGTGATCCACTAATGGTCAAGAACAAGTGATAATGTACTTGTTTAAGTCCATAGTTCATTACCCTTTGGCTTAGTTTAATGTACTAATCACAAGGAATTGGATGTCCCTCGTGTATCTTCTTTATGACTGTTGATCCATATTGACAACTATTTGCTCTTGATGTGTGGCCATCTTTGCTCTCCTTCTTACTTGGTAAACTCGAAGTAGGGTATATAAGTTATCAGTTCTAGATCTCCTACCTAAAAGAAAAAAAAAGAACATAAAAGTAAAAGAACATAAAAATACAATAAACAAAAATAAGACTAATAAAAATTACAAAATTAATTTTTTTAGAAATAGAGTTAAAAACTTAGTAGAACTAACCTATAAGCATATAAAGCTAATTGTAGCAAGTTTATAAACAAGAGTAATCCAAAGTATTGTTGTTGTTATTGCTGTTGTTGTAGTAATCCAAAGCATTCATCCCACAAGGTGCTATGTCACTATAATTATTAATCCTAGTCTAACAGTGAAACTAAAGGAAATAAATTTTGATAAAATATAATTAACTACTAAACTAAAAATAATAATGCAAATCAAGTAACAAAAGGAGAAACAATAACTCAAACATGAAGGCTTTAGGTTTCACTTATAGTGAATTTTAATTATCATATAAGTTTGATTATCTGAGTTGAAATAATAACTAATCTAATGTACAAATGCCCTCTCTCAAGACACATATGTATATCTAACTAGGTAACCACCATCTTCAATGCATAATTTAACCTAATCTAAAAAAATTTTAAGCATAATTAATCTATTTGGTTATCACAATAGTCTAGGATAATGTCACTCTCTAGTACTAAAGTGTTTATTGTCCTACTATAAGGATTTTGCTTCACCTTTTGGTCCTTTATGCAATCCTTAAGATTGAATCTATAGTGTCCAAGGTACACTCAATAATTAAGAATAAATAAAATAAGTTCAACTGATCAAATAATCAAATCATGTTTTTATAATTGGAGAATCTATGTAAGCTATGTCCTTAACTCTAATTATGGTTTCTATTCACTAAATATAATGAAAGTAAAACATAAACAAATAATTCTCAACATAGAGAAAAGAGCAGAAAAAAGATTAATGATAAATTCCCAATTGCTCCTCTAATCTTGCTCGAATTCCTCCTTTAACGCCAATAAAGACTAAACTATGAAAATAACTCAAAGTGATTGTCAAACACCTTTAAAAAGTTTCCCATTGAACCTAATACAAGTGTTTATAGTTAAAGTTAAAAGAAATAGAGTCCAAGGCCAATTGAAGTTGAGAAATAATACGTTTTCATAAGTTATGCTAAATAACTAATTTCAAAGTAGCTTCAATACTGGCACCGATTTTGTTTTAGAACTTTTAGTAATTGTTAGCCAATATGTAACTGGCACCTGACACTAAATTGTAATCAATTTAGGATTTGATTCATAACTTCTTAGGTAAAATCACGAGGAGTATGATGTCGGTGTAGAATCAACTCTAGTAATAAACTTATTTTGTTTTTCAACTTCTTAAGCCATTTGCAAAAGATAGATGCCTGTCTCTATGCTTATCTGGCACCTTGTTATGCCTTGTTTCACCAACTTTTCTACATTTTTTAACATTTTCAAACTAGATTTTACTTTTAATATCTTCTACGAAGTTGTTTCCCATCTTCTTATATATTAAATGACTTTAATATCTTATTGGAGAAGAAATGGTGGAGAAAGTTGCACTTAATATGAACCTAGGAAAGCTTTTATTAGTTTTAAAATGTTAAAGAAAGCTAGTCGGAAAGGAAAAGGAAACTAGTTTATAAAGATCTGCTAGGCTGGAAACCAATAGGAGTGGTGTAGGACAAGATTAAGGATATAAAAGATTGAAACAGAAAAGTACAAACACAGAGTCACCGAGGATGATATATCCAGAAGAAGTCTAATGGAAAGAGAGTAACGAGGAGAACTTAGAAAGAGACAGGAAAAGGTGAGAAGGAGAAAGAAGGAAGGGGATCAGACCAGCCTAAAGGAGGAGGACTAAGATAAAAAACGAGAAATAGTTGAGTTATAATGAACTTGGAAAAAAATTGAAGGAAAAAGAGGGAAGAACTATCTATATACATAATAACAATCATGAAAATCATCTAAAATTTTGATGGATCTTCTTGTATGTTTAAACTTTTTTCTCAGCACGGTAAATTACTACGTAAAAATTTTTATATCGTTTCACTTCATTTTTTTTTAAGTGCTGAAAAATTTTACTTTCTTTGTTAAATCTATATTTCTTTCTTTTAGACATGCAAGTATGATACTAATACCACTACTTTTGACTCATTAAATAGAAACATATAGAGTTTAAAAGATAATTTTAATAGAATTTAACTTTTGAAGTCTTTTCATCTAAATTAATATAAAATTTTTATAATTATAATCTAATTCAAAATTTTAAAAAATCATTCAGTAGTCTTAAAACAAATTCAAAGAATAAACAACAAAAAATTAATCAATAATTTGACTTATTGTAATAAAACTTGTCACATATCTTCATGGCTAATTTTCATGACTTCGACCACATTGACATTAGTAACATGCACTGACCAAAACCATAGTGCCTCGGCGTCTTTCTCTGAAAAAAAGGTTTTGATGAACGAGATAATACGACATGTAGTTTACGTGGCTTGTCCATCGTGGGCTCAGGGCATTGTTGTCTTTCTCCCAAAGTCGTACTTTACGTATCAAGTACCATGTGCAATTCAATATTAATAACATTATCCACTACCTCGCCTCCAATTCGGAGAATTTCACTTCCCCAAATACATCAGCCTGTGTATTACTTGCCAGCGACATTGTCTAGTCCTACTAAGAATGCAAGTTTCCCTTGTCATCTCACACCCCCTCTCAATGGCAAGCTCGACATTGAGGACTTGTACTACGCGGTTGGGCAAATTGAGAAAGAATACTTGCGATGAGATTGAAAACTGGCAAGTAAAGCCATAACTTAATTATGGTTTAAAGCATACGGTCCACACAATCTCAGTTTTATGAGATTTTGTTTATCAGTATTCACATTCACTATAATCAAATTTCAGCATTTGCCGAGGGTCCAAGCCAACCTCGCCCGACCAAAATAGCTGTGCTTATCCATATGTTCCTACATACCTGAATAGTGCGACTGTGATTCAACTTGTCAAAGAGTTCTCCCAAACTGGGATTTGCAGAAACAAGGACAGCAGCATAAAGTCTTTTCCCAGGAACATTGCCGCCCATCACACAGCCAAATCAGATGCATTGAGTTCTGACTTGAAGGTCCGGCTTCTTGATCAGGGATCCAAATTTCAAATTAACATACAGAATTACCCACTAAAGTTGTGTTAAACATACACGAATACCCTCTAAAAGTTGTAATAAAAATGCTACATCATGCTAAAAAGATCCTTCAGTTTCAGGTTATCCACATATAACCCCACACTATAATATCCTCTAGAATTGCTAGTGACATGTTTTGCCTGCAACAAGTGCCCCAACAAAGAAAATCTGAAGATTGAATCATTGGAACCAAAACCAACAGGCACAATCCAACAGAAGATCAACAGGCTGAAGAAATTTCCAGCTATAGCAGTCAGATGTCATTTTCCAATCAGCCACCAGCAATATGGAGAATATACATAGCATAGAATAGAGAGAATTGAATGTGCTGATAAAAGCTTGGGCGAATTAATACTAGACAGCCATTATATTCGACACATGCATAAGTACCACAAATCAAACAGCATCCCTGCAGCACAGTTTTGTAAGAGATGACAACAAAATGACAATGAAGCCATGGAGCAGCAGTAACTGGAGCATCCTTTTCAGGAGTTCACCAGTATGTTCTTAATGTTCACAAGATTGACACAGTATTGCAAACTATATATTGCATATTGCAAAAAGCAATATGGTCTATAATAACCCTTAAAAGCTAAAAATAGGTACCCTCTGGAGGTTGCACCAGTTTTCGGTTATGTGGGGCTGCCATCTCCTTCTTCAACTGAGTGAGTATATCCTCCATGGTGTACTCTCTCTGCCAATTTGCAATAACTCCAAATTTCTTTGGCTCCACCTGCAGGAACCCCAAATCAGAATCCAATCATCAAAAATGAACTCCATCCGCAAAAACAATGAAATTAAGTATAATGACAGGTGAAATACAAAAATAAAGATTTCTGTAGCTTGTTGAGTCTAGCTAAAGGAATCAAAGTCAACTAGAGCAAGGAATGAAGGAAACAGACACAAAAGAAATAGCCTATAGTTTGGGGAGATATATATACATATATATATATATATATATATATATATATATATAAGAAATAGAACAGTCCAAGGCATCATTAAACCACAAAATTCAAGTATCAAATAAATTAGAGCATTGGGGGCATCAAGTATACCACTCCAGTTTCATGGTTCACACATGTCATGTTGATCCGAGAATGAAAACGGACACTTGGTGGCTTCTCTGGGTAATCTTTGTCACAGAACAGCTTCAACTGGTAAATGCGACCTTCATGCACAGTCTAACAAGGAAGAGAGGAGAAGTTACACAACTTTCCAGCCAGTCAAGATGCCAGGGACCATAGCACATGATAAGAAACTATTCCATTCTGTAGTCTTAAAGCATTTTTATTGTAGAGATAAAAACTGACTTTACTACAATTTCTAGGATCTATGAAATACAAATTAACTGGAAACTCACAGCCTACTTGAACATATGTCCTTGAATCACTTAAAGACTAGTCACATGTTACCAAGAACCAGTAGCTACAGATCTATATCCATCTTCAAATAACTTATAGAGTGGAGCAAAATGATCGGGGATCAGCCACCAGAAGCCTAAATGAAGACCAAAAATGTCGCAAAATTTAGCAGACATATCAGATATCTCTTGAACTACTGCTGAGATTATATCTTCTAATAAATTGAGATCCTGACTCCCTCAAAAGCCCCCGCTTCACAAGGTTAAAACAGAAATGTTTAAGGAAAACACAGAAGAACTTACGTTAAGGTCAGACTAACAGGACTAACAAAAGATACAAACCTAGTTCAAGAACTACAAAAAAACTGACACAGGAGAATCTTAATCCTCAGGCCCGTAGGCAGATTCCAGGACCACTTTCCTTTTGACTAAATATCATGGTTCTATGTACCCTATATCAGCATCCATTACATTGGTCTATATTTGAAGACATTTACATTAAAAGCACAATGCTCCTCTTGCAGTATCATCGGAATTGGAATATTCAAAACAAGATTAAACTTGAAAATAAGCACTTACATTGTGAGGCCCGATTATAGTGCCTGTCCAAGAGCGCATATAAATATCATCCCCGTCATCCATCCCATAGCTTACGGTGCCATCACCAATACCTTTTTCTCCCCGTTCAAGTTCCTCCAGTAATCTGAAGTTCCGAGGGACTGCAAAGAAACTCAAACACTAAACGTAAGTCATAAATCTGCTGCGGTTACATGGCATCAAGCCCCAAAATTGAACCTAAAGCTAACACACCCATAACCACAATGATGAACAACTAACTGGATTGAATCAGTATTAAAACGACAACAAAAGCCATGCGATATATGACTCACATTTTCAAAAGTCGTAGTTCTCAACAAATTACAAACAAACTGATCAGAAAACAACATAGAAAAACTAATAATCTTATTGACATCATGACTACATCTATGCAAAATTAGGAACTGTACAAAGCAACACCATCCCAAAAGTCATCAAATACTAGGCAGAAATCCTAGATGGTTTCCGCGCATCAAAGCTACGATAAACAAATACCCACCACCCCAAACAGAAGAATCGTAAACACCCAACAGAAACTCGCATCAGAAAACAACTACAAGAACAAAAAAAGTACGACCCATGAGCAGATTCCATCAAGCAACAAGAACAAAAAGAAGACCAGAAATCAGAAGTTAGGACAAACGCCTCATCGAGTTAATATTATAAGATCGAAGGACTAACCCACTACACTAGATCCTCCAGAGCCAAGCGTCATGGGCGGTGAAGTATAGTAGTTCTCGTGGGAATTGAGAGGAGCGATCTGACTGAAAAGAGAGAGAGACGGGAGAATCTAAAGAAGGCGACGAATAGAAAGCTATGAATAATAATAATAATAATAATAATAAAAGAAACGGCAATTAAGAGTAAACAAAAGTGGACTTCCTTTCGTTTTTGCTTTCGCCACTAATCCACTTGCGGGAAGGGATTGAGATAAGCTGTTGTAAGACTCATTTCTTTTTATTAAGATGGCATGGCCCATTCACAATGGGGCTTACCGGGCTACCTCGTCTTTTTTGTTGGGTCTGGTTTCCATCAAAGCCTAATTATAAACTCTTAGATCCTACCTAAGCCAGTCTGAGGTTATGATGATTGAGCCAATATCACTAATATTTTGACCATAAGAATACCGTCAACATGCTATTACCTCAATAATATCATATTGATAAGATACAGATTAGAAGGATAGGAACGTTTTATTCCAATCTCCTATTATTCTGAGGGGAATTTTGCTTACTTGGTATTTTGCTTTTTGATCATTGCACGTTCATCCTTTGATCGAAGCCAGTGTCCATAAAGTTAGTACATTGAACTTTTAGCAGCTACCGCTTTGACAACTAAATCGCTCTTCTTTCTCGATTACTTACGAGTACCTGCTAGATAATTACTATGAAACTACTTGACCATTTGAACATATCATCATTCATCAAACACTCATCATAGAATGGGATAAGCTTTGTATTTGTGTTCCCTATGTTTGTTAATATAAAGCTTATTTAACAGAAAGGAGCATGTGGAGTTGAGAAAATGTGCGAGTTAAGCAAGAGAGAGTGAATGAAAAGAAGGAAAAGGAAATCAAAAATTGAATGGGGAGAATATGGGACAAGAAGGGGGCAGTAAAGAAAAGGGTTGGGCAAAATAGAGTATGTAATGGCACAAGAAAGGTGGCATTTAGTGAAAAAGTGTTGTAGTGAAAAACAAAGCCAAAGGATGAAGAGGGGCGAAGGTGGAAATAAATTTTTGTATTTATCATCTGACGTAATGCCCTTCATTATTCTCAACTGTCTCAATTACTCTGGCATTTATGTGTTTTTAATGATCTTTCAATCCAATATAGTCCCCCTTTTTTCAATGCTCGAACCACCCAACACCCCCCTTATTCATTTACTCAATTACCCTCTTAAACAGTATCCTTTTGACCTCCTTAAAAGTATCTCCTATGGCTATCTAAACATAAAACTGGTCAGTGCATATCGTGGTTCTGTCTGGTTTTCTGGGATCTTGGAAAATATTAGATTTTTGACATTTTGACTTCAAATGGGCCTTTCTCTTCATGGTTGAAGTTGGATTAATCGTTCTGATTACCTCTAAAATAAGTATTGTATTATGCATTGCATTGGGATTTGGTGGTTCTAAAGTAAACTCTGATTGAAGGAGAATATCAGTCCTAGGGAAGGTCTATACCCTTCTGGTTCTGGTATCAGGCCCCATGGACTGGTTGCTCTTCTACATTTCTGCTAACTTTCTTAAGGTCAGGCTCAGCTAGGCAGAAGCAGTTCACGGTGGTTCAGTGGGGCCACTCGTCATACCATGGCTATCTTCCAAAACAGCTTTTCTTATCAAGTACAAATATCTACTTCTTGTCTCAAGATTTATACACCTTTCCGCCTGATTATTCACCCTCATAGATTTCAGTTGACTCAAGATTGCATCATTGTCTAGTAATTTCTTACGTGGCATAATGTGGTTGGATTACGCAAATGACATAACCCCCCAAGAAAGTGATAAGAAAATACCTAACATTTCACGCGAAAATTTGGGCACAGTAGTTGAACCGGTTACATTGTTTTCTGCTAAACAGGAGGAGAAAAAGCTCAACCCAGAAACAAACGCAAGAAAGCTGCCTCCGTAGCCATAATGCCCATATTTTCTATCTCTAAGATAAGACACAGAAACACAAACTTCAAATATAGAAGCAGTGCTATTTTCGCTCCCCTTTTCTTCCGTTATCAGCAGAAGCAACATGAGATATGAAGCTAAAAGGTGGAGCGCAAGTAGCACTACTTGAGATTCGGGGGGAAAAAAAGAAAAGAAAAAAGAAGGAAGCAGATATGGCCTATATTGAAACCCTAATAAGCTACTAGCAGAAAAGGAGCCTATTTTCTAACTCCTCCTAGGCTTCATGGTTGTCTTGCTGTGGTTGTTATCATTAAGGAAATCAAGCAGCACTGTACTCTTGCATTTGGGGCATTTGGGGTCGTCCTCTGAGAGCATAACGTACATGAGACATCTTGGGCAACCTACAAGCACCATGGAAGTGGCCTCAGGGCTATTAGAATATGGATGAGTACCATTTTCTTGGTTCAGCTCAGACGACACACAGGAGCTCGGCGGTGAGGTTGGTGACACCGTTGCTGATCGGTTTGGTGACTCCATCATCTGTCCCACCCTTGGTGGTGATAGGTTCAGTCTCAAGTCAAGTTTTGAGCTGTTTTCATTTCTTCTACTCATCTTCACTGTATTCGGTGAGTAGTCGTATATTTTCACCTGTGCACAAAAGAGTTTCATTTCAGGAACAAAATATCAACTTGAAAAGCACACCTGAATTGCATCACAAAGTCTCTATCAAACTAGGCATGTGTTACCTTAAGATCAAGGAACCTTTGCCAACAAGAGATTAAAGAGAAGGGTTCTTCCAGTTCAACGTAAGGATGGTGATGAAGATGATAAAAAAGACTGAACCTTTGTGATGGTAGCTAGGATTGAACCATAAGTAGCAGCTCCTAAAGCACCAAAAACATGACCTTTGGGATGGTGGGTTTGGACCGCCAAGGCCATTATGTATATATATATACAGAAAATGAAGGGAAAGAGATGGGGTTTAATTAAAGGCTTACCTTAATTATGGAGGAGAGGTGGAGGGGTGTAAGAGCATAGAGAGATAAAGAGAGAGAGAGAGAGAGAGGAAAGGAGTGTATTGAATTGAAGTTTTGGTAGAAGAGAGTGTAAATTGAGGACAGGCAATGTATTAAAGAAAGGAAAAAATCCCAAGGAGTATGCAGGAGGAGGAAATTTGTAGTAAATATTGCAATTATAAAGTGCAGCCAGGAAGCTTTCATTCATTGCTGTTGAAGTGAAGTGAAGAGAAAAGAAAAGGGGTCGGTGTTTAAGTGTTTGCAAGTTTATGAGAGAGATGAGAAGCAGAACAAAAGAAAAATCAAATAGCTTTTAAGGCTAAATGTGCTAGAAACCAAAATATATATTCACTGTTTTTAGAAGCTATCACCAGCTAAGAATTTAATGAAAAACACCAAGAAATTAATAAATGTCAACCAAATAAAAGCCAAGTATAACAGCCAAAACCCATTTAAATTAAATATATCCCAACGGCATCACCACAATTTGATAGCAAAAGACATCATGAAATTAAATAGCAAGACCCAGAAATTACGTAGGAAACACCAGCCAATTAATATATGAACCAAAGCACACAGCAACTCTCTCTCTCTCTCTCTTCCCTTATGACCTATTTTCTGTTTTGAAGAATTGCTACATACCAGAAACACCTAGGTAATAAATTCCCAGTATTATCGTTTTCCTCGGCTTTGATATTTTTTTCTTTTTGACTAATGGTTCCTTCTTTGAACTTTTCCATCTTATGGCTGTAAATGGCAGTCGAAATCCATTTGAGCAGTTTTTGTGTGAATATCATGAAATGACCTAGAGCATAATAGCTTCTACATGTAACAATTCTTTGCTTTCAGTGCCGAATAATTACAGATTATAAGAAATTTACATATAATATAATGTTATCGCTTGGATTGTAACAGCAAATGTATCTAAAAATACCTGTCTATTTCTAGGACTACTCGCTGATATAAATTATTATGGTCAACAATACTTCCGCGCGCATATGAATTCTACTGATTTTCATTTTATTAAAATGTGGAAGTCAAAGTTCGAGTTAATGCACTTTAAAGCGTGTCCAAGCATCATTGCGATTTGCGAAGTTTATTAGAGAATTAAACCAGATCTAAAGACTTAAATCTCATTTATTAGTAGTTCCTAGTTCTTACTTCTACAAGTTAAAACTTGAGATGCGATACCTAAAATACACAGAGTAGAGTAGAGTGGCGTTTAAGTTAAAAATTAGCTGAGAAATCTGTTAAAGAAACAGTTCAAGTTAGTTAGCTTGTTATTAACAGCCTTTGACAGTTAATATTGCTCGTTGTAAGCTCTATATAAACAAACTCTTTTAGCATCAATAATAAATATAACAAATTTTTATTTTGCTTCATTTAGCTAAATATATTTATGGTATCAGAGTAGACGGCTACTAGTTACTGATAAAGTGTAGACTTTGCTAGTGATAGTTCTTGTTGACCACAACAGAAGATGATCATCGCACGAAACAAGACAACAGCACGGATGCCAATCCATTGAAGATCCTTCACAACTTCAATCATCAGTGTTAGAAAGTAGGAAAAAGGCTGTAAAGCATAGTTAATCAAAAGTTGTATTTTATTGAATAATAATCTTCATGTTTACAGAGCGGTGATTATATAGACTAATTGTACTTAACAGTTGCTAGGTTATAGGATCACGATATGCACTACTAGTAGTTGGATAGAAGCAATCCTACTATTAAGGGATAGGATCACAACTTCCTATTCAGTTACAACTTCTAATCTAACACTCCCCCTCAAGTTGGGCGGTGGGATCTCCCACACCTAACTTGCACAATGCTTCATGAAAAGTCCGTCCCATAACAGCTTTTGTCAAAATATCAGCTAACTGGTCTTTTGATCGAACATATGGGAAGCTGACAACACCACTTTTTAGTTTTTCCTTGATGAAATGCCAATCAACTTCCACATTTTTGGTTCTATCATGCTGCACTGGATTCTCCGAAATGTTGATAGCAGCTTTGTTATCACATAGCAGTTCACAAGCACCTCGAGGTGGAAAGCCTAGCTCTGTCATCAACTTCACAAGCCAAATTAACTCCGCCAAGCCTTTAGGTATTCCTCTAAATTCAGCTTCAACACTGGAGAGGGCAACCACTTTCTATTTCTTGCTTTTCCAAGTCACCAGATTTCCTCCAACAAGGGAAAAATATCCAGAAGTTGACCTCCTGTCTATCGGACTTCCAGCCCAGTCTGCATCTGTATAGACTTTCACTTCTAAGTTCCCATTCTTCTCGAATAAGATCTCGTTCCCAAATGTTCCTTTTAGGTATCAAAGGATTCTGACAACGACATCCATATGATGCACCTGTGGCTCGTGCATAAATTGAATCACAACCCCAACTGCATATGCTATGTCTGTTCTAGTATGGGAAAGATATATCAGTCACCTGACCCGTCTCTGGTACCTACCACGATCAACAACTTTTGTTTCTTTCTCTATCTTAAGGCCATAATTCATCATAATCGGTGTTTTTGCTGGCTTACAATCAACAAGTCCAGTTTCAGCTAGAAGATCTAGCATATACTTCCTTTAAGATATGAATATCCCTTGTCTCGATCTGAGCACCTCTATCCCCAGAAAATACTTGAGTCCTCTCAAATCCTTCATTTCAAATTCCTCGAACAAATGTCTTCGGAGATGACTCATTTCCTCTGAGTCGTTTCTAGTGAGAATCATATCGTCTACATAAATGATAAGACAAGTAATCTTCTCACCTCGCCTCTTTAGAAACAAGGTATGGTCAGAGTTGCTTTGCTTATATCCCATATAGTTCATTGCCACAGTGAACCGTCCAAACAAAGCTCGCGCTGACTGTTTCAACCCATAAAGTGCTTTCTTTAGTCGACAAACTTCATTTTGTCGGAATCCATAAGAAAAACCAAGCGGCGCTTCCATATAAACTTCTTCTTTCAATTCTCCATGCAAAAACGCATTCTTCACATCAAAATGGTGCAACAGCCAATTCAGGTTTGCTACTAAAGAGAACAACACCTTGATAGTGTCAATCTTCGCCATAGGGCTAAACGTTTCTGAGTAATCTACTCCATACATTTGAGTATACCCTTTCGCATTCAGTCGAGCTTTATTTCTTTCCACTATTCCATTTGCTTTATATTTTATGGTGAACACCCATCTGTACCTAACTGTCTTTTTTCCAGGCGGTAATAAGCATTTTTCCTATGTGCCATTCTTTTCTAAAGCATTCATTTCAACTCACATTGCTTGACGCCACTCCCTTTTCGTTTGAGCTTCTTCAACTATTCGAGGAATAGTTTCAGCATACAACACTGAAGTAAAGGCCTGGGCTTCTATTGACAGACTCTCCCTTACTACATTAGCCACTGAATATCTGGATGACCTGGAAGTGTGTTCCAGTGAATACCTTTGGGGTGGTACTCCTCGTGTGGTTCGTGGAGGAAGAACATAACCCCTAGTGGGCTCTATGGTTTCACGTTCTGGTGTCAAGGCTGCAGAAGACTGATTAGGAGAATTGGAAAAAAAGTTATCAGGGATAGGGGTTGTTACCTCTTGAGGAGTATCCGACTGAGGAGATCCTTAGGGTGATTCTGGTGCGTTAGACAGTGCTACGTCATTAGAGGTTACAGTTCTGGTGGGCCCAAGTACTGGTATAGTAGGATTCAGGAGCCAACTCAGTGTGTCATATTCTAACTTCTCCCCCTGACCACTGGGTTGGGTAGTGTAAAAATATTCGGTTTCTAAGAAGTCACAGTCCATAGTAGTGAACACGCGACGGGAAGCAGGATGATAACACCTATAACCTTTTTGATGAACTCCATACCCAACAAAAATGCACTTAAAGGCACAAGGATCAAATTTAGACCGCTCAAATTTTGGTATATGGACAAAGACTGAGCACCCAAATATATGGGGTGTGAGGGCTAATAAAGCAGGGACATTTGTGTGTGAAGACATTGTGTGGAGAGGTGTTTGTAGGTGAAGTATTTTGGTAGGCAAGCGGTTTAGGAGATAGACAGCGGTGGCAATGGCTTCGGGCCAAAAAGACTGAGGTACATGGGATTCAAGTAATAAGGCTCTGGTAATTTCGTGTATGATTTGATTTTTGCGTTCAGCTACTCTATTTTGTTGGGGTGTATTGGGACAGGTGGTTTGACGAATTAATCCTTTTTCTTGGAGGAAGGTTTTCATGGTTTGGTTGACATATTCTTCGTCATTATCAATCCTAAGGATTTTAATGGATTTCTGGAACTGAGTATGGACCATGTTATAAAAATGCACAAATTTTTGAGTGACTTCAAATTTGTGTTTAAGAAAGTATACCCAAGTCATATGAGTACAATCATCCACAAAAATCAAGAAAAATCGAAACATATTATTCCCAGAATTAGGGACTGGACCCCACACATCATAATGCACCAAATCAAAAATATGTTTGACTCGAATATTACTAAGCAAAAAGGTTTTTCTATGACTCTTGGCCAGTATACATGTATCACAGGGAGTATTATTGGATAAATGCGAAAAAGAACTTTAAAATAAGTAGGAGATGGGTGACCTAAGCGGCGATGCCAGAGCCAACTTTCTCAATTTTTGGTTCCATGAGCTAGCATGGCTGTTCCTATGTGAGCAACCTCATCAACGTAATAAAGACCATCGTACTCAGTGCCACTTCCAATGATCTCCTAAATTTGGATATCCTACAATAAGCAAAAAGCAGGGTTTTGAGGACTGTACTGTTCAATTCTTGGGTGACTTGGCTAACAGATAGTAACTTGCAGGTAAGGGATGGTACATATAAACAGTGGGATAATTTCAATGTTGGGGATAGTTCAACTGATCCTACATCGTCAACTGATGCGAAATTACCATTGGTGGTCTGAATTTTAGTTTTTCGGGGTAGTGACGAGTGTTTAATATCTGTGGGAACATAAGTCATTGTATCAGTGGCTCCACTGTCGAAGAGCCACCTTGGCCATTTTGGGGTATTGGGATTGTTAGCCACATATGCCTTGTTTTGGGTTTTAGGGGTAAAATGGGCAATTTGAAAACTTGTGGGATTATTTTGGTAATTCTGTGAAACTGATGGGTTGGTTTGGGAGTTTGGGAAATTCGGTCCACAGTCAACATTATCAAAACTTTCGGGAAAAAATAAAGCACCAGAAAGTTGAGGGTTTGGGGATAAATTTTTTACCCCAAACCCTATACCTGATGCGATACCCCCTTCATTTGAGCCGCCTCCTTCGTTCATTCCAAAGCCTATTGTTGTGAATGCTCCTTTCTTTGCTTCTTTAGCGCCGCTGCCAATGTCGGCGATCTGTGGGTTGCCCGTTGCGGTGGCTGCCTTCCCCGATCGACTCTAATTTCTACGTTTGGGATTTTCCTTCCACCAATCCGGAAAACCCATAAGGTGGAAACGCTCCTCCTTCACAAGGCTCGTCAGATGGCAGTGGTTACACTTTATGCCTGTCCAATCGATTCATCGGAATGAGGAACTTGATTATGACTGGTTGGCTTTTTTCGGGTTGTTCTTGGAAAAATCCGACCTGGGCTCTGGATTTTTAACAAAATCCCATACCAATGCCGTTGCCCTGTGATGTTTCCCTGCCGTTTGAGGTTATCGATGAACTGAGCATGGACATCCTGGCAGCCTCCCTTCTGACAGTCTTATAGGCCTCTTCAACTGAGGGCAAGGGATCTTGTTTCGATAGGTCCCTCTTGACTGAATCAAATCTATCATCCATCCCTAACAAATACTGGTACAATCGGTTCTTCCATTCGATTTTGTTGAAAAGTGAGATATCGTTAGCACAATTCATTGGATTTAGTTCTCTTGCATCAATTTCTTGCCACATTTGTTGAAAACTGTTGCAGTATTTCTCGTTGGTCATTTGTCCCTGTTGATGTTTGTTGGCTCTGGTTATGAGGTCAAAAATTTGCAACGACCCCTCCCCACTTAACTAAGTTTTTTCGAGTCCCAACCAAAGGTCCCGTGATGTTGGATATTGGATATACTAGCCAACCAAATCTGGTTCAATTGCATCAATAATCTAGGAAAAAACCTGGAGATCAGATTGCTGCCATTTGCGAAATGTTGTAGCGGTCTTCACAGGCTGCTCCATCTCGTCATTGATGTATTCCAGTTTCCCTCGTTTTCCAATGGCTAGAAGCATTGGTTTCGACCACAGGGAGTAATTGTGATCATTCAATTTGACTGCTACATTGGCCGTTTCATTCCCAGTGTTTTGACTCAACAATTTTTCTAATTGTGTTGACAAGATTTCGGTGGCTTCTGTCATTGCTGAGGTTTCAACAACGTCTTTGGTCATGGTTCAAGAATTGGAATGGGAAGTGATGGTCACAGTGATCGACCCACGAATCGACACTGCTCTGATACCATGTTAGAAAGTTGGAAAAAGGCTATAAAGCATAGTTGATCAAAAGTTGTATTTTATTGAATAATAATCTTCATGTTTACAGAGTGGTGATTATATAGACTAATTGTACTTAGCAGTTGCTAGATTATAGGATCACGATATGCACTACTAGTAGTTGGATAGAAGCGATCCTACTATTAAGGGATAGGATCACAAGTTCCTATTCAGTTATAACTTCTAATCTAACAATCAGATCATCTTAGCATGATTTTGATATCTTCTCTTAATGATCCAATTATCTGTCATGGTCGAGATTTGTGATAATTCCCTTAGGAGCTAAGGCAAAATTGGGATTCATTAATAAAACATATGTTACGTTGAATAAGACATCGCTTGAGTATGAACATTGGGTTTGGGTTGACTATATGGGCACATCTTGGATTCTGAATTCTACCTCCAAAGAGTAAGTTGATGTTATTGTTTATGTAAGAAATGCAAAAGATTTGTATGATGAACTACTGAAGAGATTTGGAAAAAGTAATGGACATATAATATATCAGATTCAGAGGGAATAAGTTCAATTGATCAAGAAAACATGAACGCTGCCAGATGTTATACAAGATTAAAGAAACTATGGGAAGTGTTGAGTTACTTGTTGCCAATTCCAAAGTGTACGTGCGGTTCATCAAAAACGACAATTGATTTAAATCAGATGAGCAAATTAATTCAATTCTTGATGGGTTTAAATGATTCATTTGATCATGTCAAAAATCAAATTCTTTTTATAGATCCTACTCCTAGTGTAAATAAAGTGTATTCGATGATACTAAGAGTTAATAAGCAAAAGGAAGTGAGTGCCATGGAGGATGTTTCAGAGCATAACGCATTGATGGCCAGGAGGCACAGTTTCAAGAAGGAAGGAGGAAAAGAAAGCAATTAATGGAGCGACAAGAGGAGAGAAGTGAAGAAAGGCAAATACTGTGATTACTACAAAATAGATGGACATTTAAAGGAAACTTGTTTGAAAGTACACAGATATTTGAAATGGTATAAGGACAAGGAACTTAAAAGAAAGAAACAACCACGAGCGATGGCAAATTTTGCTGACACATCATTTGAAGGAGTTAATAAATCTAAGATTATTCAGAAAACATCTGGATAGTTTACAGAAATCACTAATGTTATCCAACAAGAGGTTATGAAATATATAAAAGGAATAAGTATAGGTGAGGATAGTCACTGAAACAATTTTCTCATCTAACAGATTTTGCAGGTTTTGTGGTTAATTTTGCTTTCAATTCACTTGATTTTATAGAACCAGGTTCATGGATAATTGATATAGGAGCCACAAACCACATGATATCAAACATTAAGCTTTTTGATTAACCAAAAATCTTGAAAGAATATACACTAATTATTTTACCAGATGGATCAGTTACATTGGTCATCACATAGGTGATATAACTATAAGTTTTTCTCTCAAACTTACCACTAGTCTTCATACCTAATTTCAAGTTCAACTTACTTTCAATGCATAAACTTGCAAATATGTCTGGAATTAAAATCACATTTTACCCTTCCTTTTTTTTGTTTTAGGATCTTCTAACTGAGAACATTTTAGCAGTTGGATGAGTTATAGGAAGTCTTTATATTCTAAACAAATCTAGTTTCTCACAAGATACAATTAATTCTATTGTTCAAGATCCAAAGATGGTTTTTTTTCATACACAGAAGCAAGTAGCATGTACGTTTACTGAACATACAAATAAAAGATCTAAGATTGATTTTTAGCTTTGACATAACAGATTGGGTGGTGCACCTTACTCTGTCATAAAATGCACTGTTGGTATTGCTTCTGTTGACTTAATAAATTTACCTCCATATGGTGCTTGTCCTTTATCCAAACAAAAAGACTACCATTCTTCAAAAGCTACACCACTTCACACCATATTTTTGATCTCATTCATATAAACCTATAGGGACCATATAAAACCTCATCCATTTCTGGAGCTCATTTCATCTTGACTATTGTTGATGATTATAGTAGAGCTATATGGGCGTTTTTACTTAAACACAAAACACAAACATTTAAAACTTGTACAAACTTGATCATCCTTATTGAAAAACCAATTTTAGACAACTGTTCAAGTCTTAAGGAGTGATAATGATAGTGGCTTTGTTAATTTAGAATGTTCACATATCTTCTAAACCAAAGGGATTGTGTATCAATGATCTTTTCCATACTCCTCTCAACAAAATGGGGTATTTGAAAGAAAGCATAAACACCTATTATAGATAGTCTGATCTCTTATGTTTCAAAGTAAAGTGCCAAAGAAATTATGGGGAGATTCAATTTTGGTATCTACCAACATCATTATCAAACTGCCTACATCTATTTTATCTTGGAAAAATTCATATGAGCTGCGCACAATAAGCCATCGAGTTATGACACTCTTAAGACTTTTAGATGTCTTTGTTATGCCAAATACATTACCCATAAGGATAAATTTGATGCTAGAGCCTTTAAGTGTTTTATTAGCTATGTTATCGGTCATAAAGCATTCAAATTATATGATCTTAATACCCACAAAACCTTTGTTTCCAAAGATGTTGAATTTGTATTTCCCTATGCCCAAACCAATACCAACATCACACCACAACATCATTCCACTCCTCTTCCATTAATTCCTCGTAATGACCCTTCTTTAACACTTCCTAATGACTTTCATTATATTCCCACTATCCCACCTATCAATGATACACTAGTTCCTAGCTCCTAGTAGAAGCACCACCTGCAAATGATACACAAATTACTTTAGTCCCAGCTAAAGCACCAATCTCGATTCCTACTTGAGATATTTCCTAACTTGCTTGTTCGAAAAAGTAAAAGAGTCAAGTATCCATATTCAATATTAAAGGATAATGTCTCAAATGTAAATACTTCTTCATACAAATTCTCCTCAATTGTTAGAAATTTCTCAAATCAATTACCTATCTTAGGAATGTCATATGCTCCTCCCTCTTTTCCTTTTATTCAACCACCTTGTTTTACACCATCCTACTTGAATTTCATGGTAAATATATCAAGTGGTCATGAACCTAGGAGTTATAATCAAGCTAAATTGGATAAAATTTGTGTTATGGCTTTGCAACTTGACGCATTAGAGCAAAATAATACATGGTAGATAACTTCTTTGCCTCCTAATAAGAAAGTTATAGGTTCTAAATGGGTTTATAAAATCAATTTAAACCTGATGGAAGTGTGGATCGATACAAGGAATTATTGGTTGCTAAAGGGTATAATCAAATTGAAGGTCTTAACTATAACGACAATTTTTCTCCTGTTGCTAAACTAGCCACTATGTGTTTATTTCTTGCCATTATTTCTACCAAATCTTAGCCACTACATCAATTTGATATAAACAATGCTTTTGTCCATGATTTTCTTCATGAAGAAGTATTCATGTTACCCCCTGAAGGTTACATAAAAGCTGGCTCAAATCAAGTTTACAAGCTTGTTAAGTCTCTTTATGAAATGAAATGGGTTTCTAAATAATGGAATTTGGAATTTTTTGCTAAACTCTAACAGTTTGGGTTTATTCAATCTAAACATGACCATTTCTTATTTGTACTAAATTATAATTCTTCTTTCTTTGCTTTCATCGTCTATGTAGATGATGTGTTAATCAGAATGCCTAAAGAGGACGCTATTTAAGCTGTTACTTTTACATTATGTATTTACTATTAAAGATCTCAGATCTACCAAGTATTTTCTTAATCTTGAGATAGCTTGATCTTTTGTAGGAATATATCCTAATTAACAGAAGTATATTCTTGATATTTTGCGTGATATTGGTTTACAAGGAGCTAAACCAGTTGTTATCCCTTTCCCTACCAACATAAGACTTCGTTCAACTACAGATTCTCCTATTTAAATGTAGATCAATATTACAGGTCGATCGGTCGTCTCCCTTATCTTAACACTACCTAACATCTCTTTTGTGGTACAACAATTAAGTTCATGCATTCCCTATAAACCACTCATTGGGATGCTACAGTCCATGTTCTATGTTATCTCAACGGTTGCCCAGCTAAAGGTTTGTTTTTTCCTTGCAATTCCAGCCTCAACCTCGAAGGATATTATGATGCTGACTAGGTTACATATCTCTCTACTCGCAAATCAAATCCAAGTTACTACATTTTTCTTAGATCATCAGCTCTTGGAAAACAAAGAAGCAAACTACTGTTTCACGGTCCTCTGTCAAAGCAGAATATAAAAGCATGGCTACAACAATCTGTGAAACTCTAATGACTCACTTATTACTTAAAGAATTTTCACATTTTGCTTGAATGACAGATTCCTTTATATTGTGTCAATCAAGCAATTTTACATATTACAGTTAATCCTGTGTTCCACGAACACATAAAGCATCTTCATATTGACTGTCATCTCATTCGAGACAAGGTTAAGCAAGATTTTATTAACCAACACACATTTCATCTACACTACAGTTAGCAGATTTGTTTACTAAACCTCTTACAGTTCCTATCTTAACTAAGCTCCTTTCTAAGTTGGGTTTGGTTGATTTTCAACAACCTCCAACTTGAGAGGGGATGTAAAATATATATAGCGGAGTATAATGTTTAAGTTAAAACTTAGCTGATAAATTTGTTAAAGAAATGGTTAAAGTTAGTAAGTTTGTTAACAACCTTTGACATTTAATATTGTTCAGTTGTAATATGTGTATAAACAATCTCTTTTAGCATCAATAATAGATATAGCAAATTCTTATTTTGCTTCATTTAGCTAAATTTGTTCACTATATGTAACTAGAGTCTATAACCATGAGTCATTGTCTCTACTTTTTGCATATTTTGAAGTCTTTACTCTAATTTCCTATTATGTAAGGCTTAATATCTTGTTTATGCTAGACAAATAATAAATTAATTTAGATCCAATATACGTCTTTACGTGCTTTTGTGGAGTTAAATGAAGAAAAAGAAAGAAAAAGTTAACTATATCTTTAGAGATAACCAAATTCTTAAACTCTTTATATAAAAAGACATTGTTCTAGTGAATTTTTGAACTATAATTGTATTGATGAGAAATAATATATTGTAAAAATAGATTAGTATAGAAGAAAGTAAAGAAGAATACAAGAAATTCTTTAATGAAATTTAGTTAATTTAGTATGCTTATATTCTCATAAAAATAACAAATTTAAATCTCAGATAACAACTAATAATAATATTCTAATATTCGACTATAAGGATATAACACCCATAATATGTCTAGATCCCTATGCTCCTTGTGCTTTGATTTTGACCTAAAATGATAATAATAACGTAGGTAGTGACATAAATTATTGGAAAATGATAAACACAAATAAAGTTAAAGTACTTACTCTAATTTTAATATATAATTATTGAACTCATTACTTGTCCCTAAATGGCATTACATAAATTCAGAGAACTTGTCAACAATTATAAAAATGCAAATCTTGCATATAATATCATAATTTATTTTAAAAACATTTGTGCAATATTCATTAGTGTCAAAACTAAAAGTAACTTGTAATATTTTCCCTATAATGGTTCATGTCCTTTTTGTGCTTCCTAAATCTTGGTAATCAAAGTTAGTTAATGTTGTAAAATTATTCAATTATGCCCCAATCTTAATCCTTGTAACTTTAGTTTTAACTGTAACTTTCTTGACTCATAAGGCTTCACCTTTCCAGAAAGTCCAAGCCACAATCTTTCTATATTATATCAATATAACCACCAACTTCCATTGCCATTTGGAGTGATGAATACTGTGGTTATTGCTAGTCTTTTGCTTCTTATGACAACTTTTCATACTTGTTCGACAATTAAAACTTCACACTTAGTTATTATAGTGAGCTAACTTCGCTTCTCCATTATCTTATCTCTCTTTGGTATATGCGCGACTAGTCCTTTAGGAATATATCATAAAATTTTCTTATCACCCAAAACTTATTTACCTTTACTTCTTATTCATTGATCATACACCAAAACTACCATCTACCCCATATCCCTCAATATACATCCTTTGCTCACTCTAGTTGACCTCTTTTATAGATCCAGGCCTCCTCGTCCCTAGAATACCAAAATTTAGCCACTTTTATTGACAATATGAGGATGCATATTGCTTTTCAAATTAATCCATAAGTAGTCTATGACATCAAATTCTCACTTATTTATAACCATTAAACTCATCAATAACTTTGTCCTATTAATTCTCATGATACAATTCCTAAATATATTATTGATAACTAGAGCTTTCAAAAAAAAAAAAAAGCATGTCCATCTTAGGCTTCATATTACACCATCATAACATAAAGTATTCATTCACACTAGACACATGCATCAAATTTAAATATTAAAAAAAACATAATTTCAGCCACACTTTAATTACATAAATGCAACTTTGTGGCATATGCATAAATACATATGTAGGCAATATTCAAATAAATATATTTATTTTTATTTGTATACATATCAAAAGGAAGCAATATTGTAATTGATGTCAATGCGTTTAGACTTCTTCATTTTATGTTTTGTATCTATTTAATCTTAGACAATATTGAACATATTATTTATTTATTTATTTATTTATATAAAATTTTGAAAAGAACCTCTTTACTATTTATAATATATCAATGTTTAAAGAATGTTAAAATAACTTTGTTATAAAAATATACTTTCCAAAAACATTTATTAAAAAAATATTCATGTACGGTACACAATGATGAAAGCAACTAATATTTATTAAAAGTTAATCTATGTTATAATAATTTAAGTATGAAATAAAAATATTTTTAATTAATATATATTTATAAGAAACTTATCATATTTATTAAAGATATATACTTATAATAAGAATATTATAACTAGTCCACACATATGTATTATGAAAGAGTAGATTTCATTTTAAACATTTATTATAAACTTAAAAACATAACATAAAAGTAAAAATAATATGCGTTTATAAGAACTGAAACTAATTTTAAATGCTATTTTCATGTATTTCAAAGATTTTTGTAGTTATTTTCTAAATGCAATGCATTATGAGAATTACATTAAACTTTTTTGTTAGGCTAAATTTACAATACAAGAATTTTAAACTTTCTTGAAATTATATAATACAACTAATAATTATACATGTAATTTTTAGTATTTTTTGAATTTTGTCTTATATCCATAAATAATTAAAAAAAGATTGTTACATCGTGTCAAGCATGTAGAAAAAGTAAAAACTTTTAATTTAGAATTTATTATCTTTATTTGAACTTAATAATTATATTTCAATACTAGTATGTGAATAAATTATTTGCTCAATATATTTATTATATTTACAAAATAATTTAAGGTCTATTATCAAAATAATTTGCATACACAATACATAAAATTAATTTAAACTTAACTATATCCAAGTATTTCATCTTTTTCTTTTATAAAATTTAATTTATTTTTACAAAAAATTATCTTATTAAATTGAGATGAATTCTTCGTAATAATCGATGTAAACTGCTTTCTAAAAAGATACCTAAAAGAACATATATTAAATATAAATATTGGATGCTTATATTCATAAAATAGTAATTATTTAATTAATTAGGTTATTTAAATAAATATAAATAAAAATGGCGTAAAAATATCTAGTTTAATTCTAGTTAATAAATAAAGAGAGTGATAATAGTTAGTCTCTTACAATAAGACTTGAAAATTGTATGCTTTCTCTTTAGTAAAAATATTTCCTGTTTGATGTGAAATTCTTGGGAGGAACCGAGGAAGGAACTCGAGAAGTCAAGTAGCATTGAGCTATATATATATAAAGTACGAACAGCTATTAGTTATTCTTATTGATGATTTTAAATTAACATGATAAAAATGACAAGTACATCATGTGAAAAATATTGATGACAAGTACAAACTCCAACTCCACCGATAGAATAATCGAGTCTGCGTACGTGCCATTCATTGTTGTGCCACTTGAATGAGATGTTAGTGAGTGGCTTAGCCTGTACAAGTATGGGACTATCTTCAGCAAGACTTCTATGGTGTGAAGAAAATCTTTACGCTGGAGAATTCTTCTTAGCCACACATTCGTATTTTCAATCTTCGATTACAGGCAACAAGGCTCTTTTTTCTTTTTTTTCTTTTTTTTTTACCCGGTTTACTTTCTTGCTTGAGAATAAAAGAAAGAAGGGACCATCCCAAGCGTCCTTGTTAAATCTGTTTATAGGACCTGAACACGCGCAAAGTCATCCAACTCTTTACTTTGGTTAGGCTGCCACCAGGAAAGCTTCTAGAAAGGACATCTTGTCCTAGACCATGACCTAAGCCTTCTTAGTAATTCTGTATGTTTTAAGATCTGGACTGCATCATTAAACGTCAGCCTGGAAGTCTCATTTGTAGATTTCGGTATTCTTTGGTAACTGCATTTCCCTCTCTTTTCTATAAAAAGATAGGAGATGATTTGAACTCTTGACACTAAAACTACATTTCAAATTGGCCATATCTTTCCCTTTTTTCATGTTTATGCTCTAATAATCTATATTAAGTGAAAAGTTGTTATATTCAAGCTTACCTTACCCTTCATTTCTATATTAGAAGGTTCAAAGGGGACATACTTTAATGGTCAATTAGGTTGCCTGAATAGTGAGAACCAAACTTTCTCGGATTGAGAAGCAGAGATTTTGGCAGCAGCAGAGTTGGCAACCCAGATCTGTCCAAGAAGACCAGACGAGCACTAACTTCGCCAACCCAGATCTGTCCCCTCGCCATCGCAACCATGTAGAAATCCCAGATCTGCGTTACCAGGCCACCGACATCGTCTCTGCTCTATCTAGAGTCTGCAGCGATCTTGGAGGTCCACAGTTGACGACCCAGATCTGTGAGATTTTGGGGGTGATCTGCGAGGACGACCCAGATCTGAAGGCAGTACTAGCGCGGGTCCGTCGAACTGCCCAGCTCAACTCCCTGCTTAGAGATCCGATCACTTTCTACCAGCCCCACCACTCTCCTTCGCCGGCCCCTCCTCCCACCATGACTTCCCACTGCTTTCTGGACAACTACCCCAGCATCCAGGAGCTCTTCAGCCCACGCCCAACCATTCCCCCTACTCCTACCGCCGCCCCTTCCACC
>JAOSBO010000005.1:38980098-39001276 GCA_027563915.1 Erythroxylum rotundifolium
TTTTTTTCTTCTTCATTTATAAGCAAGACAACACTTCTTCTTCCAATTATGCCGTTAATGATTGAGAATTGTCCCATTTGCCCTTCCATTTATGCCTTTTGTCTTTTATACTTAAGTGTCTTGACAATAGTTCCCTTGAACATTCTAACATCACACTTTCTTCCAGAAAATGTCCCCCATTGTCTTAAGTTTTTAATGACACCAAAATCATTCAATTCGGTTCAATGATTCGAAAGATATACTTTAAACATTTTTTTATTCTCTTGTCCAAATCAGTATACTATGCATAAATTGTGTCTAAAATTTAAACATCTTAGAAATTAAATTAGATTCCAATTTCTGTATACCATTTGTAGATCCATGTCTCTGGTTTACGAAAAATCAGAAATCATCTCATTTGGAGCTCTACCGGTCCAGAAATCATCAAAATATTGAAGTATGTTCAGTGGAATACCACCAGTTCATAGTATTTAAAAACACACACACTGTACCCATCCCACGTTTTTCACTCAATATTTCTCACTTCATTTTAGATGGATATGCTTTTTGATTTTTTTTTAGATGTAGATCAATGTCTTATGAGTCCAATGGTTCGAGAATCAAGTCATTTGAGTGTCTAGAGAAGAAGTTATGGCGAAAAGAATCAAACATGATTTTGTCTTCAATCATGTTGAACTTGTCTCGGGACAAATGGCATAACTTTCACTAGAGATGTTGGATTAAGATCATCTTAGGACGATTTCAAAGAAGACTTTGAGATATACTACTTAGAAGAAGACCACAAAGATAGATTCTATCTTTTGAAAGGTCAAAAATGGAACAGAAGATAGGTACAAACGAAGCCAAATGAAAAAGCAGACTAATGGAAAAAGACAGATGAATGGGAAAAATTGCTATAAGTTTCCCTACAGATATTCGATTAAGGTGTTATTTATATGGTTCGAAAAAGGACTTCAATATATACAACTTTCATTAAGATTTAAAGATAGATTCTATTTTTTAAAAGGCCAAAAATGGAACAGAAGATAGGTACAGGCGAAGCCAAATGAAAAAGCAGACTAATGGAAAAAGATAGATGAATGGGAAAAATTGCTATAACTTTCCCTATAGATATCATATTAAGGTTTTATTTATATGGTTAGTCCTAAAGAACTTAAAGATAGATTCTATCTTTCAAAGGGTGAAAAATCAAACAGAAGATAGGCTGGGTGGAAAACAAAAGAAGCAAAAAGCAGAAGAAGCAAAACACAGAAGATTGACGTCATCACAAACCATGTGACGTCATCACAGAAGAAGTGAAAACATCGAAGAAGAAAAAAGTAGAAGAAGCAAAACACAGAAGATATGACGTCATCACAGACCATATGACGCCATCACAGAAGAAGCGAAAACATAGAAGAAGCAAAACATAGAAGAAGCGAAAAGACAGAAGATATATGTTTCTTTATAAGATCCAGAATTGCCCTAGAATTCAAAACACAAATTTTTACGTTCATCCCCTAATGTACTACACCCAGTTCAAAACAGAATGACAAATTTTATGATTCTTAAAGACAAAATTTAAATTTTATGTCTTCATAAGAAATGTAGTCATATGTTTCTAGTTTAATCCAAATAAAGAATCGTCTTATTTAGATAACTAAAAAAAGAGTTATGGCTAACAGACTAAAGCACACTTAGTGCACATTTTCCAGATCAACCACCACTTTTGTTTCCAAATTTTTCTATATCACAACTCATACCAAGATCACTCTTTCTACTCCCTTTACTTCTCATTTCTAATAAAAAAATCACATTTAAAAACAATCATACCCAGAAGTTGTCAATGAATGCATGTACACTTATTTTTTTGTATGTGCAAAGATTCAAATTCACATGTATATATGCTGACATGCTGTTAGGCATGAAATACAAATTTTTCTAACTCTCACATTGCTATTCTCTCCATTATTGAAATCTAAGTTCTAACCCTTAATATCGGAACGGGATGTTACAATTATCTTCTGAATGGATGGAACGATGTTAATCTTTGTTACACATTTATTTCATCCCTTCCAAATCAGTTACAACCAGAGTTACAAAATACCATAGTTTCTCTACAATGTGATATGTCAAATATATCCCTTGAAGAAATTTATCAGCTTGCATTAGCTTCTCTTGATAAGTTATGTGTTCAATATGCCCTATTCAAGAATATCATGAAAGGTGGTCCAGTTCTGAAAGGCTTGCAAGAATCCTTATCTCCAGATCAAGTGTAAAGATAAAAAGACTTGTGATTGTCATAGCAAGAAGAAAGCTCATCTTCGTTAAGTCTATTTTTGGAGAAAGTCTCGCAGCTCTCAAGATGATCATAATCATAGACACAAGGTCTACCATGGAAAGAATTCCAAATCCAGAAGGTTTATGAGATTCTTCAAAAAGTCGTCTCATTGACAGAAAGCCACTTGATGCTTTCTCTGTGGACAACAAGGTTACTTCGCTCGAGAATGTCCTTACAAATCTAAGAAAGACATCAAGTTGTTAGAACTTATGGAATCACTTCTGCCCATACATGAGTCCAACAACTTTGAAGCCCAAAATTTTGCCTTCTGACTCATGGACTTCCCATGATGAGTATTTCACATCAGCAGATGGTAACTCATTTAAGATAGAGCTTATCACAAAGAAAAAAATCAGTCTTAGATTCTTTCCTCAATGTACAGTATGGACCAAAGTTCTTGGAAGTAATCTACCAGGCCCAGATATTCTGATTGGTATGGACGTATACACTAAAGCCCAACCTTTGCAAATCCTACCCACAGGCCTTAGGCATCGTAACCTGTACAGTCCATACACTGCTCTTACTAACGTGTTTGAACTTAGCTCGGTTCCAACACAGTACACTGCCATAAGAGATAAACTGTTGGAATACTGTCCAGAATCACATGCACTGTTTACTCATCCAAATCCTCTATGGAAAAATGCTAACTTTTTTATAAGTCTACCATTTAAGAAGAATGAGGATATTAACCCCACGAAAGCAACTCATCCAGGGATGAATCCTGAAGATTTAAAGCTCGTATAAGATGAGTGTGTTGTTCTACTGAAGCAAGGATTAATTAAGCCTACAAAGTTAGATTGGGCATGTCAAACATTTTATGTCAACAAACGTTCAGAGCAACGTCGTGGAAAGAAATGACTTGTCATTGATTACAAGCCTCTGAATGCATTCCTGTAAGATGATAAGTTTCCATTACCTAATATTAGTACACAGGCACTATTTCTAAAGGAAGTCGTTATCTTCTCAAAGTTCGACCTTAGAGCAGGATTTTGGCAACTGGGTATTCACCTAGAAGAAAGGTACAAGAAAACATTTTGCATTCCTAATGCACAGTACCAATGGACTGTTATGCCATTTGGACTTAAAGTCGCTCCACCACTGTTTCAACGATCCATTACAAAGTTCTATCAGCCTATGCTCAATAGTGCACTAATCTACATTGATGACATTTTACTGGTCTCAAAGACCCATGAGGAACATCAGGCCCTATTATCCAAATTCTTGGATCTTACACAGCAGTATGGAATAATGCTTTCAGCCTCGAAAAGCACTATTGGCGTCACATATATTGAATTCTTAGGTATGCAATTCAAAGATGGATTCTACCAACCTGGACCACACATTGCAAAAGAACTATTGCAATTTCCGGATGAACATCTCATAGTGAAACAGATACAACAATTCCTTGGAATTGTTAACTATATCAGAGACTTCATCCTTCACGTGGTGGCTTACACTTCATGCCTATCCAAACTTTTGAAAAAGAATTTACCATCTTGGACTTTGGAACAAACCAAAGCTGTCAAGCATCTCAAACACATCTGTCAACATCTCATATCTTTACAGATTCTTGACATCAGACAGCCTAGTTCACCTACCACTGCTACCTTGATGACACAACAGCGACTATGGGCATCTGCTGACTCTTACCCATGGTTTGTTTATACTTCTTCCCTATATAAGAATGTGTTCCAGTCTAGTTTTTTATCACTTCAGAATTTCATTCGTTTTCTACCTATGGCTAGTTCTTCTTCTCCTTTTGCTTTGACAAAGAGATCTTTTCCTCCTCTTATGCGACGTCCTACTGATATTTTTCAAGTTGCAGCTCTTTGTCAAATGAGTTTGTTTTATTACTTACATCGTACTCTTTCTGAACGTAGTCTCCCTGGTAGTCCTCTTATGTTCAATCTTAAGGCACCATACCTACATGTGTTAGCCTTATTTGATCCCTTCACAGAAAACTCATTATGGTATTTATGGGCATTATCTTCTCTTTATGCCTGTGCCATTTCCTTTTCTCCTCTAGAACTTTATTAAAATCTCTATGATCATAATAATGGAAGTTCTTTATTATGGACATTGCTTGAATAGTTTTAACCTTTGGATTCATAGAAGCGACAATGTGCTATTATCATCTCCCAGCATTGTCTTTGCACTTTGTCTGAAAGATGACAATCTGCCAGAAGCTTGTCCATTATCCATCGTCTATATCGTGAACTCTCTACTAGTGAACTCTACACTGAGCCACATGTTAAACATTATCATACATCTCTATATTGGCCCAGATGTCAAAATAGTGTTTATTAGCTCTTCGAGATTTTCTTAAAGAGATTAATCATTGGACTGACACACCAGTACTTACTACTTCTATTGGACCATATCCTGGAGAATTTATATTTGATGAACCTGAAGCACTAGAAGTTGATATGCCTGGTCCCAACAGTCCTCAATATGACACAGATGAAATAGCCTCTAACACTGTAGGTCCTTCTCAACCAGACCACTCTGTTTTCCAAGATACACAATACCTTAATAATCATATTTATACTTCTAAGGAAGTTGAGTTAGACAAGTTCCTACATGAATTAACTCAAATTAAGCTGAGTAAAAGACAAATAACATCTTATGACAGCTCAAGTGATCCAGATTGTCTATCCAATCTTCAATCGTGGTGCGAACCCATTCGTGACAAGTAAAGATGGTTGCCTTGGATCCTCCTCACAATAGAGACTCACCTTTTGAGGAGATAATGACTTAAAGCAATGAGTTGATATTAAAGGTTTCTTTGTGGTCCCCATAACTACTATTCCAAGATTCCTTTTTTGTCATAGAACTATTTTCTTTAAAACTTTGTATAAAGTAGTACTTTTCACCGTTCACTTTAGGAAAGTATTCCTTACTTTTAACAAAGTAGTTTGCTTTTGTAAAAGTGTAATGATGAGATTCTTTAGGCACCTTTACATTTCTAGCCTTGGCTTTGCGTATATAAGCAAGCCTCCTCTTTCATTGTAAACACGGTTAAATTAAGTTGTTTTATGGTTTGATAAATGAAGTTTCTTTTGTGTGCTTAACTTTTCTCTCTTTCCCTAAAACTCAAGTCTTATAGTGTTGTTCTTGACTTGGTATAAGACAAGTATGCTCTACACTGGCCTCTTATGAGGATCTTGTGTATCAGAATGTCTATACGACAGTCTAGGAATATTCTCTACTAAACAATTCTGCTGTATGAGATTAGAACTTAATAGGGAAAGAAGGTTTGTTACCGAGGGAGTAAGGTTCCTAAGAGGAAGGATGAGAGTTGAGCCTGTTGAAGCCAAAGGGTCGTGTTAAGGCATGTTGACTCGTCTACCACTGAGCTACCCAAAACTCGAGTTAAGAGTAACGGATACCAAATCCCTTATATACACTATAGTAAAGACTGAGTGAGTAGGGAGAGAGACACCTACAAGTATGGAAACACAAGATCCAGTTCATTTATCTTCTACTTTTTCTTTGTTTAGTTTGTTTTCGTTTATAAAGCGTGTGTTATCAAATAGAATAGAAAACCTTGTAGAAATCACCCAAGTGCCTATAGAAAATCGTATGTGTGAGTCTTCTTTACCTTTGTTGAGTCCTTATAGCATCTATAGTCGTGACGGTACATGGACGAGAAGTATTCGTACTATCTTGTCAACCTCAAGGCCAAAAGTAAAGGAAATCATCCAGAGTTCCAAATTGGAAAAGTGTGGTCTCAGATCTACAACTGCAAAATAGTATATAAAGCTCGAGATCCCTAAAGATCTGATCTCTTTCTGGAAAGATCAGAATCATACGCACTTACATGTCGGAGCAATATGAATTGTTCTTACTCTTCACGGACGAAAGGGAATACCTGCGATTGCCAGGATATCTCTCCTTAACACTACCTACACAATGTACTAAAATGCCTTGATTGGTACCCTGTTGACAACCCTCATCAATGGCAGCATCATACTGACCATATCACCTGATTTTAACATCAGGTTGGATGACCCCACATTATCTAAACATATATAATTTCAGATCCAGATCACTGGAGCAAATCAACACCTGGATGCCATCATAGCTGCACTACATCACTAGATGATGTATAAAGTAGGTTACTTTTTACTGTTCACTTCAGGAAAGTAGATTCCTTACTTTTGACAAAGTAGTTTGCTTTTGTAAAAGTGTAATGATTAGATTCTTTAGGCGTTTTTACATTTCTAGCCTTGGCTTTGCCTATATAAGCAAGCCTCCTCTTTTATTGTAAGCATGGTTAAATTAAGTTGTTTTATGGTTTGATAAATGAAGTTTCTTCTATGTGCTTAAGTTTTCTCTCTTTCCCTAAAACCCAAGTCTTATAGTGTTGTTCTTGACCTGGTATAGGACAAGTATGCTCTACTCTCGCCTCTTATGAGGATCTTATGTATCAGAACATCTATACAACAATTTAGGACTGTTCTCTGCCAAACAATTCCGCTGTATGAGATTAGAACTTAACGAGGAAAGAAGGTTTGTTACTGAGGAAGTAAGGTTCCTAAGAGGAAGAATGAGAGTTGAGCTTGTTGAGGCCAAGGGGCCGTGTTAAGGCATGTTGTCTCATCTATCATACCTGGATCTTACAATACCAGTAACCTGCAGTTCGCCTTTGAGAGCGTATTGTCTCCGAAAAGGTGTTGTTTGAGGGATGGTTGTCACAAGCCTGGGACATATAGTCGTACTTTGGAAGTATGTATCTTCTGATTCCCTGTGTCTCTACCTTTGTCCGCAATAGTTGGTGCTATTGTGGAAGAGGTATGTGTGAACATGATTTAAGAAAAAGGGAGAGATGTCCATTAAAACAAATGTGTCTTAGTGAATTAGTGGTTTTAAATACAGGTAGGGGCCTTTAGCATATTATTGTCAAATCCTTAGTACCTTATGGAGTTTATGTAAAAAGAAAATGTCAAACATACATAACTATCAGTTGAATACGTTAATAAGATATATAAGATTACTACTAACTTTCTATTGACGTGATTTATTAGTCTAGTTTTTTTTTTCAACTGCGATAGAACTCATGCATACATATGTAAATTTGAATGTTTAAATACATCTGCATTGCAAGATAGGGATGTAGTGGTATTTCATGTATGGTTATGTTGAGGCCATATGATAACTGGGTATAGTAACAAAATTAGAAAACGAAAAGTTTTTTCTTATCCATCACTGTTCTAAAATTTAATATAATCATTTCAGTGGCAACCTTCCTTTATGGCACTAGTTGCTTCTATGTTCATATAAGGAGAATATTTGACTTCGCCAAGATGAAATAGGAAAAGCAAATAGCCTATCAAAGAGATACAAATATACAATGAAAACGAGAGAGAAATTGAATGGGCGAATCAGTTCATATTTAGATTGCAGACAACTTGAGCAATTATAGCTACTAGGCTCCTTTTCAACAGAACCTACCATAAATTAAACCAAACCTTCTCCTCAGAGTTTCTTTGTTTCATTTTCATTTTTTTATTTTTAATTTAGTAAATGTCTTATTTATTTGTGTTTTTTAATTTTGGTTTTTAGTTTTAGTTTCTTCCGATTTTCGAAAATTATGAAAACCATAACAAGTAGTTTTTATTTTATGTTTCTATTTTTTTATAATTTGATTTACTATCATCTAAATATATTATTTAACTATTTAATATATTAATTATTAATAAGAAATATAGATAATTTAATTTAGTATATTAATTTTAATATTAATTATGAATAATTTAATTTTGCTTAATAATTTTATTTAAAATTTGTAATTAAATCAAAATTTTAATTTAATAATTATTAATAAATATAATGAAATTTAAAGTACCTTCAAAATATATAAAATTTAAATAAATTTGAATTTAATAATTTAAATATATTCAAAATAAATAATAATAATAATAAATAAAAGTTAAATTTTAAATTATTTATTTTAATAAATTAAATAATATTATATAATAAATTAAATACATTTATTTAATTAAAAATTTTATTTTTAATTTTAATTTAACATGTAATTATTATAAGTGATAAAATATAACTACGTTCACATTAAAAACAAAACATTTTTTGTTTTTATTTAAAGAAAAAGGAAAATCATAAATAAAAAAACGAAAACTAAAAAGTACAATAGAAAAGCAAAAGTAGAACCAAAAGGCCACTTAATTACTTAAAAATGACTCATCTATTGAATATCTTTCTCCACCAACAATTTAGGGAGTAGCCTTAGGAATCAAATAAAGCCAAATTCATATATCTAGGATTTTATGTACATTTTAACTGTTGTCTCTTAGTATAAATCTTTGGAAATGAAAATTTTATGACATAAAGTTGTAAAACAAGTGCAAGTGCAGGTTTAGTACTATTTAAGATACACTTAGCAGTAAAGTTTATAAAGATCGTCGAATATAGGGTGAGCACCACATGCTATTCCTTTACTTGTTTGAAAGAAAAAGATAGTTGGTGAACTAATCATTTAAGGGTATTGAAATCTTGGCCTTCAAAGTCTATGAACGATGACTCCAACAGTTTTAGATAACTATTTGGCAACAAGTGAAAATGTAACTACGTTGGTAATATGTTTTTCTCATTGATTTTCTATAAGATATGTGGTAACATCCCACTATTTCATGATAAGGGTTAGAACCCTTAGGATATTGTATATGAGAAATTATTGATAAATTAGAAGTGTATTTCATGATCATGCATAATATGACATATATACTCATATATGTGAATATTAATGTTGCACACATTAAAATAATTGTACATGCATTCATTGACATTTTCCGGGTGTAATTGATTTTAATGTGATTATAATGCAAATTGGAGATTATTTGTCTTGAAAATGGAATTAGTGGGAGTAAATATTGATTTAGCATTTTTGGTGACATTTCGAAAATTTCTGAAAATTTGGAATATTTTGAACTAAGCCCAGTTGCCATTTTCGACTGTCTCTCTCTCTCTCTACCCTTGCCTTCTCCACCGAAATCTTAATCTCATTCTCTCAACTTCTAGAATTTTGCTGAAGAGATTGAAGTTTGTATCAAGTAAGTTATTATCTAATTTTCATTGGTCGTGTTAAATGACATATTGATGATAAGTAAATTGAGATTGAGGATAATGTTCAAGGATCAAGGAATTGAGTTTTGTTTGTGTTAATGTGGGTGGCATTAATAAAGAAATTATGTTTTAATGCTTGTGAATTGATGCATGTGTGAGTAGTGTAGAAGAAGCAATTTTGGTGATACAATTAGAGATAGGAAGAAGCAATTTCGGTGACACAATTAAAGAGAAGAATGATTTCAAAAAATGGAGTTATGTCTTCTTTTCGGATTCTAAGGAATGACAAATCATGTATTTTGGTGTCTTAAAATGAACTGAATTAGAATGATAAGTGGCGTTAAAATGAAGGTTAGTATAGTAGAAAATGGGAAGAAAATTTATATGGAAGAGTATAGGAATATGTATTGTTTTGGAGTTTATGAACAATCATGAATTGTTGAATTGTGGATCGATGTTATTGAACTGAAACTGAGGTAAAAATGAAGAGGTCATCAACTGGAAATGATGGATTTTTGACAATGAAGTGTTTGATAAAATGAATATGATGTTATGGAAAAAAAAAAGATAGGCTTTATAAGTGATATTATGTATTTAAAGATGCTTAATCAACTGATTAGAGGTTGATAGTTTCATGCAATCAAATTGGTATTTGAATTAGTGTGCCATGATGTTGTGTTTAAGATAAAGAATTCTAGAAAATTACCGTGAACTTGGTGTTAAAATGTATGTGGGTTTCGAATAAAAAGAAGAAAGAAGGAGAAAAAGCATTACAGGCACGATCGTGTAACAGCTAAAAAATGGAGTTTAGTCACAATCGTGCAAGTGCTATAATAAATTGTCATGTAATATGTGATATGTTGTACTAATTTTCGGACATTCAATATCCAAGGTGTTTGATGCATGAATAGCGCATTGGTAGTGTTCCTTGAATGTGAATGTGATAGAATAAATGTTTTTTCAATTACATGTTGAATGCCGGACCAAGTCCAATGACAAATGTGAATGCAAAAGTGAATGCAAATGTGATGGTCCAAACATAATGAGTGAATATGTGTAATGCATTTCATTCCATGAATGTATGAAATATAAAGGCAGTTGTAACCAAAGTTTCCAGTGAAAAAAAAAACTTAAAGCTCAAACTGTGATAAGAGCCTCAAACTTAATATATAAAATGAGCCCTATATCCTTAGAGGATAAGAGAGAATATTAATGAGCCCGATATCCACAACAGATATGGGATAGTGAAAAAGGCACTCTGTCATAACAAAGTAACAAACGAATGTGAGTCTTATAAACATTGCATACTTATATGATATGTATAAATTTGAATGAATGCAATATGTGAAAGCTTATCAATGAGTATGTTTTGCATGTTTTCAATTGATTGTTAATTTGTGTTGAATTTGAAATTGTGAACAATGTGTTATGTGTTATTACATGATGACAAATGAAAGGATGTGAATAATGTGATAACATGAATTGTTGTGTTACATGACAAGAGTGAACCGTCAATGATGGTTACTTAACTGAGTTCGCAAAACTCATCAAAATTGGAACGTTTATATTTCATGTTCGAAAGAGTGATGACTTAGCTTCTAAGACAGCTTAGAAGAGATCTTATACAACTTTTGGGATAGAAGACATGGCTCATAGGTCAGTCAGCTGGGACTGAAGGATTCAGTTTTCATTTTTATAAAGTTCTCATGTATGTAGCATAATTTATTGATAGAGCTGTGGACTCTAATAGGTTGATATTGTAGAAACATGAATGTTGTTTGTAATGCTACATTGTATATCATGGTTTATGAAACAAAATGAGGAAATTTTGGGTTTTAGACATTGTGATATTAATGATTTTAATTATGATGTCATGAGATATCTGAAAGTGATCAAGTAGCACGCTGCTTCCTTCGAGCATGTGCTTGAACGTCTAAGAGGCATACAGGCATGTGTCAGGCTGGAGTCGGGAGCTACAGTTAAGTTCGTATTAGAGCATGGTTGGCATCCATAGGGATATATAGGAATGTTAGGTATGAAATATCGGGAAAATTGCAGATAGTAATTAAAGTTATTATTTATTATAGGTCAATTTCCATAGGTGATCAAGTCGAACAATTAGCTGACCTAAGATTAGTGGGAGCGAGTAGAGAATCATCTGTGTCTCAACTTGTGGGAATGCCTCCCCAAATTCACGAGAGAAGGGAAAAGAGGTACGAAAAGCTTCGAAAGCAGGGGGCTGTGGACTTTTACAGAAGTACAAACCTTTTAGAGGCTGAGGATGACTAGAAAGAACATAGAGGATTTTTTACTAGATAGATTGTGAGTCGGATCAGAGGTTCAATTATGTAGTGTTAAGTTGTTAATTTTATACTAATTTTGGCATAAATTTCTTAAATGTGTTGAAATTATTGTGTGAAATTGATATAATTGTTTCTAAATTGTTCTTAGGTGGTTTTCAACACATGATGAAATTGGACCAAAAGGATGGAAATAAAAGAAAGACAAATTGAATTTCCAGCCAGCAGAAAAAATAGTAGACTAAGCGTAGGCACGTATAAGGAAAAGAAACTATCTGTAGAAAGATTCATCCAAAATCTTTATGATTTTGAAATTCAAATATTGCCTTATAGATGGGGATTTACGACCTGAAGATGTAGGAGATATATACTAAAGATTACTATAGGATGGAGGAGAGAGAGAATCGAAAAGGATAAATACGTGTACTGTTTATGCATAGAATAAGCTGGGTTTTCTTTTGGTATTTATGTTTCTTTTTAGCAGATAGTTTCCTGCCAGGCTTTTCTTATTTTAGGCTAGAATTTTCATCTTTTCATAAATGACTAGGGATGGAGACTTTATCTTTTTTTATTATTTCATTTGCTCTTACTTTTGTTATGAATAGCTAAACTTTTCTTCTTGGTTGAGGGGAACCTCATTATCATCTGTTATGGTGAGATTCTAAATAAAGTTTCTTTCATTGATGAATATTAAATGTCTTCCGAATTGTTTTACATGATTAAATTGATTGATTTCTAGGGTGCGCAACTAGGAATTGATTTGTTTAATTTATAACTAGATTAGTAGGATATGACGTTCAGTCTTACTAATCACAAGTAGCAATTAGGATTTCCATCTTTACGTTAGGGTTGGAAATTCTAAGAAGATGCTTAACTAGATTAAATGCAGTACATATGTTATCTTGTTCATTAGTTTCTCAGTTCTTAAAGCTATTAATCAATTAAACTTAAGGTTGTATCTATGTTGTTGACTAATAAGGATGTTTAGAATACATGTTTCTATTCATTTAATATTAAGAGAAAACAACCCCCAATGAATGTTTGTTAATGGATTGAGTTTTATATCGAGGATCCATATCAGTTTAATAATGTCGGTGACCCAAAATCAAGATTTGTTCACTGAATTTTCAAATTTGGACATTTTTATTATTTTTCATTTTTAGCCAATTTTAATTTCTTTTAATTTAGGTTAGGTTAAATTAAACCCCCCATTTAGTTTTCAACTCGTTTAACATTTCCTGTTAAAGTTCCTCATGGGAACGATCTCATCTCTTTACTAACTTCATTTTTATTGCTAGAGTTAGTATTAATTTGGTTACAGGTGACAACAGTACCATGCAATCTCCATATTGCAAGGTCAAGCTTATCAACGGTGGAAAATTGTTCCAGGCAGTACCATCAGGCCTTGTAATTTGAGATGGGAAGACTTTCCAAGAGTCTTTAAGGAGAACTACATACCTAAGATCTACTTAGACAGAAAGATGAAGCAAGGCAATTTGTTTGTGGCAGAGTATGAGATTAAGTTCATCAAACTGTTGGGATATGCTACTACCTTGATTCCTACTGAGGAAAAAAAGTGTAGAAGATTTGAAGACAAGCTAAACATGGAGATCTAGATGAGGTTAGCCATTTCTAACCTAGGTAGTTTTGTAGAACTACGAGCTGCCTCGATCCTCATTGAGTAATTGTTGAAGGATAGTTAGTCAAAACATAGATCAGAGTCCAGACAAAAGAGGCCCAATGAATCTCAAGGCAGTTCTGAAAGAAGGTTCAGTAAGCATCAAAACTAAGTTTTTAGACCACCAGTTGGATCAAGACAGTCGGAGTTTAGATATAGGGGTAGTTTTGTTCAGTCTGACAGTGGAAGAGGTACAGTATCAGGTCAATTCAGTGGAAGAGGTACAGTATCAGGTCAATTACCAAAGTGTGAGTACTGTGGGAAGAGGCACAGTGGTGAATGATGGAAGTTGTCTAGAGCTTGCCTTTGATGTGGCTCATTTGATCATCAGATCAGGGATTGTTCTGTTGTGTTTGTAGCACAGTCTGGTCGAAGAGGAAGTATGGCAACAGAAACTACAGTTAAGCAAAGCCAAGCCAGTAGGTCAGGACAGAGAAGCTATGATAGAGGCAGGATGAGTTCTAGGAGTGTTATTGGTATTTTTGAGGTGTAGAGCAATCAATTACAGTCTTAGGCCCGGGTATATGCCATGACTAGACAAAAGGCTCAAGATTGTCCAGATGTCGTTACAAGTGTATTATTTATATTTACCTTTAAGGCTTTTGTATTGTTAGATCCTAGATCTACACATTTTTTCATCGCACTGTATACGACATCCATGTTTCATTGTGATAGAGAGCTATTGAGATATAGATTAGATGTGACTACACCAATAGGTAGTACCAACGTAATAGGGGAAGTCTTCAAGAGGTGTATGATTTGAATTGATGAGACAGAGTTGAAGGCATACTTGATTGTGTTACAGTTGAAGGAAATATATGTTATTGTTGGTATGGATTAGCTCACTGCTCATAGGGCCATCATGAATTGCTATACAAGGAGGTAATATTTGAATCTCCTAATCAACTGAGAGTAGTGTTCAAAGGTGATAGTCAATCATTGCCAGCCAGGCTGATCTCATTTATGAGTGCCTTGAGGATGACGCATGAGGGATATGAGGCTTATTTGGCCCACATCATTGATAACCGAACTGAGCAAAATATGCAGGACATTCTTATGGTTAGGGAACTCCTAGATATGTTTCCCGTAGATTTACCTGGCTTACCTTCAGGTCGAGAAATAGAGTTCACAGTTGATCTAGTTATTGGTGCTACTCTTATATCCATTCCTCCTTATTGGATGACACCTATGGAGTGGAAGGAGCTCAAAGCTCAGTTGCAAGACTTGCTGGAAAAGGGTTTCATTAGACCTAGTGTTTCACCCTGGAGAGCTCTAGTGTTATTTGTAAAGAAGAAAGATGGAACTTTGAGACTATGCATTGATTATAGGCAACTGAATCGGGTAACAGTGAAGAACAAGTGATGGTTTGTTTGATCAATTGTAAGGAGCTCAGGTATTTACTAAGTTAGACTTAAGGTCTGGGTATTATCTGTTGAAGATAGTAGAGGCTTATGTATCGAAAGTGCTTTTTGAAGTAGTTATGGGCATTATAAGTTCTTAGTAATGTTGTTTGGGTTGACTAATGCCCCAGTTGCATTTATGACATTGATGAATAAGGTGTTTCAGCCCTACCTGGATCACTTTGTGATAGTGTTTATCACTGACATTTTGGTATATTCGAAGAATAGAGAAGAGCATATGGAGCATTTGAGAGTAATCCTACAGATTATAAGGGAGAAAAAACTATATACTAAATTCAGTAAATGTGAGTTTTGGCTAAGTCAAGTAGTGTTTTTAGGTTAGATAGTAAGTGGGCAAGGTATTTAAGTGGATTCAAAGAAGACAGACGCTGTAATGAAATGAAAGCCTCCAAAGAATGTATCAAAAATTTGAAGTTTCCTAGGATTAGTCGGATATTACTGGCGGTTTGTCAAGGGCTTGTCATTAATCTCAGCCTCTCTGACTAAACTTCTAAAGAAGAATGTAGTTTTTAGATAGAATGATGAGTGTCAGAGAAGTTTTGAGAAATTGAATCATCGGTTGACTACATAACGGTGTTGGCTATTACATCGAGAACTGGAGGATATGTAGTATACAATGATGCCTTTCATTAAGGAATGGGATGTGTGTTGATGCAGTATGGTAAGGTGATAGCCTATGCACCAAGATAATTAAGGTCTCATAAGATGAACTATTTGGTACATGATTTAAAGCTTGCAAAGTAGTCTTTACTTTAAAGATATGGAGATATTATTTATATGGAGAGACATTCCAGATATACATTGACCATAAGAGCTTGAGGTAACTGCTGAGTCAGAAGGAGTTGAACATGAGATAGAGGAGATGGATCGAGTTGCTAAAGGATTATAACAGTATGATTGAGTATCATCTGGGGAAAGCTAATGTAGTGGTAGATGCTTTGAGTAAGAAGTCAAATAGCAGTGTAGCTCAGATTCAGTTATCTAGGTTATCGAGCCTATTTTATTAAGATCTTTGAATGTGAAGTTGAATCTAGAGTAGAGGGAGGTATTTATAGCCACACTAAAGTTGAGACCGATGTTGCATGACAGGACTAGGAGAGTTCAGAGTAAAGATATTGAAATGGTAAAGCTAATTGAGAAGAATAAGGTGAATCCAAAATTTGAATTCAAATTGAGAGATGAGACTTTATGGTTAAAGTAGAGTTTGTGTGCCTAACATTGATAATTTGAAGAGAGAAATTCTAGAGGAAGCACATGTAGCAGCTTATGCTGTGCATCCTAGTACTACAAAGATGTATAATATGCTAAAGCAACATTTCTAGTGGCTAGGGATGAAGAGACAAGTGGTATACTATGTACCTAAATGTTTAACTTGCTAGCAGATTAAAGCTAAGCATCAGGCTTCTACTAGGAAGTTTCATTCGTTACCTATTCCAGATTGGAAATGAGAACGAATCATAATGGATTTCATTATAGGATTGCCTAAAACTCTGTGGCAAAATGATACTATATGAGTTATGGTGGACTGATTAACTAAGTCAGACCATTTTTTACCAGTAAGAGAGAGTAGCTCACCAGACCAGTTGGCACGGAGGTACATGAATAAAGTAGTTAGACTACAAGGGGTTCCAGTGTCTATAGTATCAGACAGGGATCCCAGTTTTACTTCGAGGCTTTGGAAGAGTTTATAGTCAGCTATGGGTATGAAGTTGAACTTCAGTACTGTATTTCATCCTCAAATAGATGGATAGAGTGATAGGATAATCAAAACTGTTAAGGTTATACTTAGAGCATGTGTATTGGAGTTCCAAGGAGCACGAGATTAGTACATAGCCTTGATTGAATTTTCTTACAATAACCACCACCACAATAGTATCGTAATGACACCTTTTGAGGCATTGCATGACAGAAAATGTCGATCATCTCTATATTAGGATGAAGAAGGTTCAAGAATGGTAAAAGGCCTGAAGTTGATACAGGATACTGTGGATAAGGTGAAATTAATCTGAAGTTGAATAAAAGTAGCTCAAGATAGACAAAAAAATAATGTGGATTAACACAGAAGGGATATGGAATACAATGTAGGAGACAAAGTATTTATGAGAATCTCGTCTTAGCAAGAAGTGTTGAGATTTGGTACAAAGGATACTTTGAGCCCTAAGTACATTGGTTTGAAATCATTGAGAAGGTAGGACCACTAACATATAGATTAGACTTACTAAGTGAAATGTCTCAGATACTTAATGTATTTCATGTGAGCATGTTTAGGAGGTATAGATCTGATATGATGTAGTTATGACTAGCTTAAGTGATTGAACTTACTAGTAATCTGAGTTATGTTGAGGAGTGGGATATCAGATAAACAGTTGAGAAACCGAATGATTTCATTGGTGAAATTCCTGTGGAAGAATCACTAGAGTGAGGAAGTAACTTAGGAAATGGAAAAGCACATGGGAAAGCAATGTCCCTATCTGTTTCATCAATCAGGTAAGAATTTTGAGGACGAAATTTCTTAAGGAGGGGAGAATTGTAACATCCTATTATCTCATGATAAGGGTTAGAATAGGATACTATATATGAGAGATTATTGAGAAATTAGAAATGCATTTCATGATCATGCATAATATGACATACTCATACATATGAATATTAATGTTGCACACATTAAAAAGATTGTACATGCATTCATTGACATTTCTAGGTATAATTGATTTTAATATGATTATAATACGAATTGAGGATTATTTGTCTTGAAAATTGAATTAGTGAGTATAAATATTGATTTAGTTTTTTTGGTAACATTTTGGAAATTTTTGAAAAATTGAGTTATTTTGGACTAAGGAAAATGTAGAAATAAGAGATAAATAGATGTGTGACATGTGGTAGCCTTAAATAGAGGAAAAATGGGAGACATGCATTGGAGACATGTGTCAAGACACAATTAAGACACCTAGTCATGTTTTTGGCAAGGAAAATTTCTTCATTCGGTGACCTTTCTCCTTGTTCCTCCAGCGTCAAACCACCATACTTTGTCATTCTTGTGTATTTGGTTTATATGCTTGAAGATTACATCAATGTTACACCTCATTTTAGCCTAGTTGCCATTTTTGGTTGTCTCTCTCTCTCTCTCTATCCTTGCCTTCTTCACTAAAATCTCAATCTCGTTCTCTCAACTTTTGGAAATTTACTGAAGAGTTTAAAGTTTGTATCAAGTAAGTTATGCTTTAATTTTCATGGGTAGCTTTAAATGACATATTAATTATAAGTAAATAGAGATTGAGGATAATGTTCAAGGATCAACAAATTGAGTTTGGTTTGTGTTAACGTGGGTGGTATTAATAAAGAAATTCTGTTTTAATGCTTATGAATTGATGTTTTAAATTACTGCGTGAGTGGCGTAAGAAGAAGCAATTTCGGTGATAGAATTAAAGATAGGAAGAAGCGATTTCCGTTACACAAATAATGTGAAGAATGATTTTAAAAAATGGAGTTACATCTTCTTTTTGGATTCTAAGGAATGAGAAATCATGTATTTTGGTGTCTTAAAATAAACTAAATTAGAATGATAAGTGGAGTTAAAATGAAGGTTAGTGCAACAGAAAATGGGCAGAAAATTTTATGTGGAAGAGTATAGGAATACATACTATATTGGGGTTTATGAACAATCCTGAATTGATGAATTGTGTATTGATGTTACTAAACTAAAACTGACGTAAAAATGAAGAGGACATTAACTCGAAATGATGGATTTTTGATAATGAAGTGTTTGATAAAATGAATATGATGTTACAGAAAAAAAAAGATAGGCTTTATGAATGATATTATGTATATAAAGATGCTTAATTAATTGATTAGAGGCTAATAGTTTCATGCAATCAAATTGGCATTTGAAATAGTGTGTCATGATGTGTTTAAAATAAAGAATTTTGAAAAATTGGAGTGAACTTGGTGTTAAAATGTGTGTGGGTTTCAGATAAAAAGAAGAAAGAAGGAGAAAAGGCATTGCAGGGCACGATCGTGCAACTACTGAAAAATGGAGTTTAGTTACAATCATGGATAATCGGGTTAGTCATGATCGTGTAGGTGTACAATTGTGACCTACTAAAAATTGTTAAAAGTGAATTTTTGAGTGATTTCTGAACTAATTAATGCTAGTGTGTTTCCATACGAGTTATTTGGGTTTAAATGAGATCTTAAATGAATCTAGTTGATGTTGAATGAAGGGATTAAAGTGAGTAAAGTGTATTATAGATTAACGAATGATTAGAAGGTGTTGCAAATTGAGTATAAAGTGTATTAAGGAAACATACCCGAGAATTTATCATTGAAGATGCATAATACATGAAACATATATATATGTGCTTATGATTGAGTATTCATTTGAATATGCAATATGCATGTGATTGCATGAAATAGAAGAGCACATTGAGTGATCGCTTCCAGACATTATTGGGACTTTAAGATAATGAGCTAAAGGGAGCAACTGTGAATATCCTAAGATGGTCTCACCTTGACTGTTTGTTTCTTAAATTTTGTAATGAATTGTTAAGTGATATATGATAGGTTCAATTGATTTCCGGACATTTAAGGTCCGAGGTGTTTAATGCATGAATAGCACAATGGAAGTGTGCCTTGAATGTGAATGTGATAGAATAAATGTTTTCTCAATGTACTTGTAGAATGCCAGACCGAGTCCGATGACAAATGTGAATGCAAATGTGATGGTCTAAGCATAATGAGTGAATATATGTAATGCATTTCATTCCATGAATGCATGAATATAAAGGCAGTTGTGACCGGAGTAGCCAGTGAAGAAGAGCCTAAAGCTCATACTGTGGTAAGAACCTCTGGCTCAATATGTAAAATGAGCCCTCTATCCCCAGCAGATAAAGGATAGTATTAATGAGCCTGGTATCCACATTAGATACGGGACAGTATAAAAGGCACTCCGTCACAACAAACTAACAAACAATTGTAAGTATCATAAACATTGTATACTCATATGATATGTATAAATTTGAATGAGTGCAATATGTGAAAGTTTATTGACGAATATGTTTTGCATGCTCGCAATGGATTATTGATTTGTATTGAATTTGAAATTGTGAACAATATGTTATGTGTTATTACATGATGATAAATAAAATGATGTGAATAATATGATAACATGAATTATTGTGTTATGTGACAAGAGTGAACCGTTGAGGACGATTACTTAATTGGGTTCACAAAACTCACCAAAATTACAATGTTGACATTTCAGGTTAGAGAATGTGATGACTTAGCTTCTAAGACAGCTTAAAAGACATCTTATACAACTTTTAGGATAGAAGATGTGGCTCACAGGTCAGTCAGCTGAGCCTGAAGGATTTAGTCTTCATTTTTGTAAGGTCCTCATGTGTAGCATTCTTTGTAGACAGAACTGTGGACTTTGATAGGTTGATATTGTATAAACATAGATGTTGTTTGTAATGTTACATTGTATATCATGGTTTATGAAATGAAATGAAGAAATTTTGAGTTTTAAATATTGTGATATTGATGATTTTAATTATGATGCCATGACATATCTGAAAGTGATCAAGTAGCACGCCACTTCCTTCAGGCATGTGTTTCAATGTCTAAGGGGCATACAGGCACGTGTTGGGAGGGAGTAGGGTGCTGCATGTATAATCTTTAATATATATTTTTTAAATGTATAAGACAAAAATGAATAAAATGTACAATTTAAAAAAGTTTAAATCATATTTACAATTTCTTACCAAATGAAAATATTTTTAGTTGAGATTCTTTGAAATTCAAGATATGTTATTAGCCCCTCTAAAATTCACGACGGAGTAATGTCATGAGTTTGTCTCAAAGTCCACAAAACATTAAAGAAGATAAAGTTTTAGTTATCTGGCATAGATAGAATTCTAATAGGGGAAGATTATCCAAAGTTAAATGGAGTGTCATATATCTTCCTAAGTGGCATGGAGGTTTAGGAATCAACATTAGAATAAGCAAACTTTTGTTGGCAAAAAGACTTTGGAAAGAAAGCCTATGAGTAAAATGGGTTCACATGTTTCGCATCAAGTAGAAAAACATATGGTCTATCTCTCAAGCTTCTTTGCAGTCTTACACATTTCAATAGATCTTACATATAAGATGCATCCTTATATCAAGCATCATGTTGGAAATGGGAAGAACACACCTTTATATTTCATAATTGGCATGCCTTAGGCCCTTTATGTAACACTAATCTATTTATAGCTTTAAGAGGAATAACTGTTGGCATAGGTCATCCATATGTGTAGAGGAGTTAGTTCTGTTGTTGAACAATGGCCTTCATACCCCCCAAGTCAAACACAAGAAAATGAGATCAAATAAGAGCTTC
>JAOSBO010000005.1:39017066-39033370 GCA_027563915.1 Erythroxylum rotundifolium
TGACTGGGTGAGCCATCGATGATGGTCACTCACTGAGTTCACAAAACTCACCCAAAATTTGCAATTATTTTTCAGGAACAGAAGAATACCCTCTTAGGCCAACGGGAGTATACCTACTGCATAAGTGAAGGATAGAGGTCGGGATCAGTTCGCGTCTGCATTTGTATTTTCCTTATTTTGTATCAATTGAGATTTTTGTAAATTATTGTAACTTGAGTATTGAAATAATTCTGTTTAGTCAGAATTTTCTAAAATGGAAAAGGGTCGTTAATGAAAATTACATTTTGTTACATCTACGTGATTGAAAATGTTTTGAATGAAAGTGGGCCCGATTTGACTCAATTGATTAATGATTTTCCGCAAGTGTGTGTATCGACTAAATTAAGAGATTTTTGTAAAGAGATCTGTCTGATTAAGTGCTTTAGTACGCTACCCTCGCGGGGCACGGACTCGGATATCACCATCGATGTCAGGTTCGGGTCTTGCGGGAGTGAGGTGCTACACTACAGCTGTGTTCCTTAAAAAGTTGCAACTCTCTCCCACATTTGATTAAGATCTCCCACCAAACTCTAATCTTCTCCATACATTACCCTATCTATAAATTGTTTCACCATATCCCCTTTCAAATTGTTTCACCATATCCCTATATACCTTATTATGAATATTAATCTTTTTCTTATAGTTTCCCTTAAATTAAAATTTGAAATAGTTTTATTGTCATCACTATAGTTAGACAAATATTAGGCCTCTAATGATATCCATAGGAATCGGTTGAGAGAAATTTAAAAGTGGTGCAGAAAGGGGTAACTAAAGAGTGCTCTTATAAAGCCTATGCCTATTTATAATTAGTTTTGACTTTTTGATAATTTAATTGAATTATAATTCTAATTTAATTAATCATTAATTATAACTATACTTAATTCTAATTAAATATCAGTTGAACCCAAATAAGGTCAAATATGTTATATTGATCCTTATTTATTAAATATCTCATATTTAAATTTTAAATTTTTTAAACTTTACAATCAAGTCCAACTTGATTAAATTACGTTTTCTCTTTTCAACTATTCTATGGTGTAACCTATTAGGTTCTTAATCTATTGATAATGGATATACATTATAACCTTAAATTAAATTTATGATTAGATAAATTAGACTCATTTGATTTATTTTAATTATCTAATTAAACAGTTATTATCTGTAGATCAATGTTGGCATCTAATAATGCATCATGACCACTAAAATATTAAGAATGTCCAAGTGATTTTAACTAACATTTATGTGCATGATTTTTTTTTCATATAATTCAATCATTTCTTCATAAAATGTTTTGATCAGATGTAGAGTATAAAATTAATGTCTACTCTATTTAAGTTCAATTATATTAGTTATTTACTATTAATAAGCAATTCTAGTAAATATTCGAAAACTATTTTCGAATTCTCATTCTACATTATCTAAAGAATTACAAATCAATACTAATCCAGAACAACAGAACATTCTCCTTAATCCTAATCTTTTTAGGATGATGAATTTTATATTAGTCATTAGACTGCCTTTGTATAATTCATGTTATATCCAATGGCTACCAATTGAGCTACCTAGATTAGGTCATAGGTAGTATCAATATATAACAAACCTTATATAAGATATTTTGGAGATCTCAAGTCAAATGATCACTTATACAATTATCACAATGAGAATTTCTAGAGACATTTAAACAATGTTTCAAATGAAATTCTTATATCGAGTTAGTTCAGTGAACTTGTTTTCCAACAAATACCCATAAGCTTGCTTAAATATTTTCGTAGTTTGCTTTACAAGAATGATTACTTCTTTCATAAGGAAGAAATATAAAGGTGCTAGTTTTTCGTATTATTTATGTTCAGTCTTAATAGAATAATGATTATGAGCAATTTTGAAATAATACATAAATACAATATAGATGTCATAATTAAGATTTTATCATAATTTTATTTTCAATATACATTTATCTTAAAGACTTTATTTATACATTAGTTAATTAAATAAATATGGATAAAATAATAGTTTCTTTAAATAATTATGTCACAAAGCTTACAATAAATTAATTGACTATGAGATATAAATAAATAGATAGATCCTAGCTATAATACCGTAACATATTGTTTCTTTCCATTTACCTTTGCAAAAAGTCTTAAAATTGAGATCATGCACTGAACTAGTTTCTCTTATATGCAAAAACATATTCTTTTGCCCCTTTTTATTTGACTTCTTACTTTTGTTTCAATATCTATTAATACATTTAAAGGGCATATGTAATTATAATTATTATAAACTGCTGAGTTAAGAGTTGATTGAATCTATTTATTATGATTATCTAAAGCACATTAAAAAATGTAAAATCAAGTCAAAGAAATAGAGGAATTAAGGTCTTTGGTTTAATATGAGGAAATGCATTAGTGGGCATGCCAATAGATTAGAAATATTTTTATATATAGGGTAGACACCTCTTATCCTTCATGTAGTCCTAAAGTCTTCGCATGCTTCTGTTAAAGCAACTTTATATAGTGGAGGAGATTCCTGCAAATGGGATCTCTTCCTTTTAAATTAGAAGACCAAAGAAAGAGAGAGAAGTAATAATCTCCTTCAATGATTGTGTTTTGACATTTATGCATATAAGCATTGAAATCGCCATTATGGTTTCTTTAAGGTTATTGAGTTGAGCCCAAATCAAAATCCACCAGGAAATGCCTCAATACATCACAAATTAATACAACTTACTTATGCATTAAATTGGTCTAGGATTGTCTTTTTCATTATCTCTTTTTATTAGGAGTTTGTTATTATCTCTTTTCTTTATTAGTTTGGTAGCTCCACTTTGTCAAATTAGTTGATATCTCTTAGCAGTTTTTTTTAATATAAATTGAAGTGTAATTTGTTGCAAATTAGTTAGGCACAACATTTCAAATTTTCTTGTTTTGTCTTATTTTTCTTCTATTGGGTAATAAGATTCTTCTTCTCTAATTGTTTAAGTTTATCTGCAATTTGAATTTGTGTTATGATATCAAATCTTGAGTCATCTTCCCATTGATCGATATTATTACTCAACTAAGATGAATAGTGGAAGTGCTTATAATGTCTCTATAGAAAAACTATAATTACTGGAAGCTATGCATAGAAGCTTATTTATAAAGATAGGACTTGTGGGATCTCATCACTGATGATGAAACAAAAATTTTAATGGATAATCCCCAAAATGTTGAGTTACTAAGAAAATGGAAGATCAAAACTGTGAAGGCTCTATTTGCTTTGTAGATATCAATTAGAAAAGAATGCATTAACTACGTTCATAATTTGAAGTCATCAAAGCAAATATGGGAGACACTTGAAAAACTATTTACTAAGAAAAATATAGCTCAATTACAATATCTTGAAAATGAACTAGTTGTAGGAACTGAAGCTAATTTGTTGATTTAAGAATATTTCTTGAAATTTAAGAATTTTTATGCTAAAACTTTAGAATTAGATATGGAATAACCAACTAATGTTGCAAAATTATGTCATTATCTTATTCATGGTTCGTTGAAAGAGTTCACGCCTTTTATATCTTCAACATAAGGGGTAAATAAATCTTAAATCTTTGAGTTAGAAAATATTCTTTCAAACCTTGATGAAATAAATGACAAGTAATAGAAAACTCCTAACTTAAACAGAGGATGTTCTTTACACTAAAGATCAAATAAAAAACAAATTCTTCCCTAAATTCTTTTGCATGTGATGGAAACCAATCTAAAACTAAAAAACAGTCTACGGGAACTACAAAGCTTATTACAAATGTGGAAAATTGGGGCACCTCAAAGGAGATAGTCGAGTTAAAGTTGTGTGTCATCAAATGTGGAAAGCTATGCCATATCAAGCCAAATTTATCATGTCAAAATGCAAGGAATAGAAGCAAATGTTGCATAAAAAAGTGGTGAACTTCAAAAATCAAATTGGGGGAAATGCTTATCAATTGAAGTTATTGATCAGTCAAAAAATGTGACTTTTATTATGTACCAGACTAATGTACATACAAATATCTATGCTCAAATTGATCATAACAAAAAATGGAATGTTGATTTTGGATTTTCTCGTTATAAAATGCGAAATATTGCTCTATTATTTGATTTTTGCCTATATTATGGAAGAAGTTTATTGTGAAAACTGATAATTCATTACATATTATGATGGAAGAAGGTCATTTTGAAGGTGGTCACTCAAATGATGGAAGTGGTTTTCCCAAGGATGATAATCATATTCCAGGCTTAACAAAGAATCTTGCTTTAGTCCCTCAAATAACAAATTTGAGAAGGTATGTTCTTTTTTGTGCAAATGATGTTTAAGTTTTTTCAAATATAATGTTGCCACTAATATTCTATTTAGTGGAAAAAGAAAATACTTAATATATGTATTATCTATTAGTGATGTTTATATTAAAAGGACAGGTCAGATTCCAAGCTCTACACTTTGGCATGCTTGTTTGGGTCATGTTAGTTACCAATAGTTGCAGAATATATCCTTAAAGCAACTTCTTGATGGTATTCCAATTTCTAAAAACATTTATTTTGTTGAGGTTTGACTAGATTTTCAATTTAGAAAATCTCGTCATCTTCCTTTCCCAAACTTATAAAATAGAGCATCTAGTGTATTATAACAAATTCATTTATATCTTCTAGGGTCAATAAGAACACTTAGCTATATTGGTTTTTATTATGTAATGGTGATTAAGGAATATTTTGTCAATTCAATTGGGTTTATTTCTTAGAAAGAAAAGGGAGGCTTTCATCAAATTTATTTAGTTTAAGTGTGATGTAGAAAAAGAATTTGGGTTGCAGATTAAGTGCTTATACACTGACAATGGAGGAGAATTTATATTGAGTCAATTTCTAAAATATTGTGGGGAAAATGGGATTTATCATAAAAACTTGTCCAGATACCTCACAATAAAATCAGGTTGTTGTGCATAAGTTGGCTCATCTTACATTTGTTTGTTTGTATTAGTTACATTCAAAGAGTCTTCTAAGAGAATTATAGGCAACAACTTTCCATATTCCTTGTCATGTTATAAATCGGCTGCCTCCATGGTTGGGGAATGAACCATCTCCTTTAGAGTTATTATGTCTTTACAAACCCAATGAAAGTTATTTTCAAGTTTTTAGATCTATTTATCACATCTAAAAAATATAAGCAAATGTTGTATTTTTATTGGCTATGACACCCATAGAAAAGGATGGAGATGTATGGACCCAGGAATAAAGAAGGTCATTATCTTTCAAGATGTGGTGTTTGAAGAAGGGACATATCACAAGTTTGCTGTAAACAAAGGTAGAGAAACTATTGATCTTGTGTTTTTTCTTTATAACTCTGAATCTAAAAATAAAGGGAGCAATCTTTCTTCAATTAAGGAAAATATTCAGTTAGAAGAAGTCATTGAAACGGTCACACCAAGATCAACGAGTCAAAGAAGGCAACCTTATCATCTAGTTGACTATGAAGTTCAACTAAATCACTTTTCTATTTTATCTTATTTCTTGACGAAAATTTATGTAGGAATTATCCAATATCTTATGATGTAGATAAGGGATTCCTAAATGGGAAAAGGCAATGCAAGAAGAAATGTCAACCTTAAACAAGAATAATATATGGGAGCTTATACCAAAATCGAAGGATGTTGATTTAGTTACTTGCAAACGATTTTACAATTTCAAAGGAAAATTGACAGATACAAAGCCTAACTTTTAGCTCGTAAGTTTTTTCATAAATGTGGTCAAGATTATAATGAGACATTCAGTCTTGTTGTTGAAATGATAACTTGTTCAAACAATTATTTCTCTAGCTGCTAATAAATGCCGAAAGTTGTAACAATTAGATGTTAAAAAAATCCTTTTCATTGTAGTGAGCTAGATCATGGTTTCATTTCTAAAGAGTTCCCTAACTATATGTGTCAACATAAGAAGGCGTTGTATGGTCTAAAATAAGTTCCATGTGCTTGGTTTGGTAAGATTGCTCAATATCGTACTTTTTATGGTTTTAAGTCTTTAGAATTTGATCCAAGCTTATTTATTAAGAAAATGCCTAAACTATTAAATATGTTTTTGTTATATGTGTATGATACGATTATTACTAGAGACAACAATGTTGAAATGTATTGTCTTTAGGATGCACAGTCTATTTGCTTTGAAATGAAAACTTTAGGTTAAGCTAGTTGCTTTCTTGGTTTTGAAATTGAAAATTTTGGTAGTTATTTTGTTTCTTAAAAATGATATGTAATAACTTTACTACAAATTTTTCATATGGTAGAGTCAAAGGCAATGGCTACTCTTATGGAACCTTGTCTTCAGTTAGCTAAAAATGAGGGGAAGCCATTGGAAGATGCAATAATTTTTCGATAGATTATTTGTAGTTCATTTTATTTAACAATCACAAGATCTAACATAGAATTTTCTATTAGTGTCAAGATATGTCCTTAATTGATTATGAATTATTACTATAAAAATGCTTAAAATACTAACTTTGACTCATATGTGGTATTAGGCACAATTCGAAAGTGAAAAAGGTAAAGTGAATCAAAAGTACTATATTTAGGTCATTTTTCGAAGATTCATACTCACTTGTCTTTATGGAGCAAGAAGAAGAAGATTAAAAGCAAGAACAGATAAGAAAATACCAAGAAAGATGAGACATATGCTGAAAATACAAAGAAGATGAAGGATGCAGCAAGAAGAAGACAAAAAGAACAAAATGAAAGAAGTCACAACCATGCCATTAACTTGTCACAGTCGTGAGTTGTGAGACACAACTCACGGCTATAACAAGGTTCTCACAGCCATGAGAAAGTCTGTTACACAATGCCACCTTACCAAAACCCTATTTTTTCGTATAAAAGCACCATATTGGTAACAGCCGAGGGGAATGAAATATTTGAAATGTTTTCAACTGGGAAGAGCTTCAGGATCCTCAGTAGAGAATGAAGACAACAATAAAAGCTCTCAACTGCTAGAGACCCATTGAGGGGTAGCTTTTCGATGCTTGTTTGGAGGTGACATCGATGTCAACGACCCAAATAAGCGTTATTTCCTTGTATTTGTTGTTTCTTTCTCTCTTTATGAATTGATTGTGCTATTTTATGCATATGGATTTGAGTTTTGTGTATGAATGATCGTATTATTGTATAGTTCGATTGTTTATGTATGATCCTATAGCTATAATTTTAATATAATCCGTAATCATTATATTTGAGATTCATTTGTAGTGAGTAATGGTCCATAACCATTAAGTATAACATAAACTAGGTTAAATGACTCGAGCATATGTAGTTGTTGCTTAGATTAATTGGTTTTCTAATTTTGAAATGCAACTAACCAATTAAATCTAGAGATCGTATCTTAAATTATTCGGTAGTTAGGTTTAATTAACAGTCGTATCTTAATTAAACACAACCTAAAGGAAAACTCGGGTTAATAGAACTTATTATTAACTTACGATTAATAGTTCAAGGAGAGGTAAAAGAGCAACAATTTAATAAAATATGTTTAATTAGGGTATACTCCGAGATTGAAACAAAGAACTAGACTCCTAAAGAATTCACCACTTTTATTATTTTTGTACGTTTTTTAATTTTCTTTTGTTAGTTAGTTTTGTTTTATTTTCTTATTTTAAAACAAACCAAATCCACCCCCCCCCCCAAAAAAAAAAAACCTAAACACCAATTATTTTCATTTCTAAAACTAACCAAATATTCTCTGTGGGATCGACCTAAACTCACCACTGCTATATTAGTAGGTCTAGTTATTTTGCATAATGTTATGCTGCGCTGTTGTTAGGTCATCTCTTCATCTATGGATCAACCGTGTGAATGTCATTTAACCATAGTAAAGAGGATTCTTCATCATATAAAGGCACTCTAGGTTACGAATTAATGTACAAATAGTCTATGTCATTTTCTTTGAGGGCTTTGTGGATGCAGGCTGCATTGTTGACGTAATGACAAGCGCTCCACAATAGGGCTTTGGTTCATTACAAGTTCTACTACAATTTTATGGTGTAGTAAAAAAAATTTGTTGTGGCTCTTTAAAGTTGTAAAGTGAAAAATGTAGCAGATACTATGCTCACTTAAGAATCTTTGTGGCTTAAAAGACTTATTCAAGAAATGATATCCACTCTTAACTACCCAATTCCCATTTATTTTAATAATGATATTGCAATAGAGCTTGTTACAAATCTAGTGTTCTATGCACATACAAAACACATTAAAAATGATTTTCATTTTGTTCGAGAGAAGATATTAACTCAAGATATTGAACTACAAAACCATAAGAATTCAATAACGAGTAGTTGACATTTTTACTAAAGCAGTTGCAAAAACTAAATTTGAAATATCTCACGAAACTCTTGGTGTTATTGACAGCAAGTTTGCATTAAGGGAGCGTCACAACTTATTGTAACTTACTTTTGCGTTAAATTGCTTTTGTCATTATCTCATTATTATTAAGAATTTTTAATTATCTCTTTTCATTAACATTTTGAAGTGTAATTTATAGCAAATTAGTTAAACACAATACTTCTATTTTTTTCTTAGTTTTGTCTTATTTTTCTTAATTGGGTAATAATATTCTTAATACTTTTTTTTTCAAGTTTATCTGCAATTTGAGTTTGTGTTACATTCAAATCCCAATAAGAGCATTAGTTCCAACTATATTAGCTACTGCATTGTTGTAATGTTATTGTTTTCATTTTCCTCCCATGTACACATATAAGAGAAAGCTTAGGATACTTTAATTTATGGGGTATAAGCAAAACCCTGTGTTTAATTTCTAATTGCATTTTTTAATCTTATAGACCAACCTATTCATGACAACGATTAATCAGATGGCCCAGATCTACAGTGTCACTTGACATGAGATTCTGCGACGTACCATACTATACCATTTATGTGTGTACTTTAACACACTAACTCTGCGTATGGTTGCTGTCTCCTATATGGAGAGACAGAACGGAACAGAAATTTGGAGACGGAACAGAACAAAAATTGGAGACAGTGAGGTGTTTGGTTGTGATGGACAAAACAGATAAAAATAAATAATAATAATAATAATAAGCATAAAATTTCTAATAATAATAAATAATAATAATAATAAATTTATAATAATAATAACAACAATAACAACAATAATAATCAAAACAAAATTTATAATAATAATAATAATAATAATAATAATAAATAATCAATACAAAATTAATATTAATAATAATAATAATAATAATAATCAATAATAAATTTTGTATTAACAAAAGTTGAGATCTTTTGATCACGAGAAGGTCACAACAAATGGAGATAGGGACAAAAATTTTTGTCCTTCCTTTTTGAGAGGAACAAAAATTTTTGTCCCTGTCATCCGGAGACGGAGGACAGAAATTCGGAGACAGCAACCAAACATAGGGAGGGATAGGATTTTTTTATTTTGTCTTCTGTCCCCATTAACGAGACAGCAATCATACATAGGGTAAAGAATCAAAATTTATTAGTTCCCTTTTTATATCTAATAGAAAATGTAGTCCTATCAAAATCTGTAGCATGAACCGTAAAAAGGAGGCTTCTTTTGTTTCTTGAAGTTTAATGAGTCACTAAACGGGGCTGGTTGTTGGCATAATTCTTCGTCATGGATTCCGCAGACCAGTTTTCTCCATTTGAACTTGATGTTATTCTGGTGCTTCATGTTTCAAATTGAACCGCTGGCCCACTGGTCTAGAAATTTTTGGAAACAACACTAATGGGCTTCACCCTTAATGTCCCTACACTGCTTCAGTGAGCAACAACAACGAATTGAGTAGTTAGTTAAACCGTATTTGAACCCACTTGGGATTAGTCTCTTCGTAAATGGAGAGAAAATTACAAGTGTCTCCAATCTTAAAATTTATGAAAATTTTCGGTTCTCTTGAATCAGTAAGATGTGAAAGATTGGTGCAATAGTAACTGAGCTACATCCCAAGTAAGAGAATTAAAGTTCAAATCATGAAATTTCCTTTATGGGTCTTGAGCAGTTGGTGGAACATGCTTTGGTTTAAGCATGTCACAATATGTTCTAGCAAGATAAAGACTATGAGAAAAGAAAAAGAAAAAGTGTAACTGAATAGGCTGCTCTTTCTCTTTGAAAAGAATGGTAGTGAAGATAATCTTTGGTAAGAATTATTGGCAAAGAAAGAGATGTTTTACTAGTAATATCTTCTCATCAATTACGTAGTCATCTTTAACGCTTCATTTTTGCCATTTGGCGGAAGCTTCCCTCATTAATTGATGACCATTTGGCCTATAGATTCAAGTGGGTGGCGATTGAATATGAAGTTTCTTCCAAATCTGCCTTCAGGGTTGGTGCACTTTCAAGCTTTGAAACTTCTTATGCTCCGATTAGATTACCTTAGCTCAAAAGAAAGTTCTTTAAAGTTTGTTAATGGTACACAATAGAATGAAAAGTTAGAGGAGACATTAATGATGTCATTTACTCCCGAGAAAGAAGCACAGCAACAGATTAAGAGCCGTGATTGATTGAAATTTTAATGAGATCTGGCAATTCTCTACAGTTGATTTTGATGCAGGCTATGCCAGTGTTGGGAACAGAATATGGAGGCTATGCCAGTGTAGGGAATAGAAGATGTCTTGTTGTTTCCTTCAAGAGACTGCTAACTACTGATATAAATTTTTGCATTACTGTGTCGTAATTAGTATCTGTTAGAGGCTCCTTAGGTGGGTCAGATTACAATTTATGGTTGGTGTACCCAGGACACAATGTCTCGGTCCATCCCGTTCTTGACCAATATTAGGCAAGAAAAAGGGACTAAAAAGTGAATATTTTGATGTGTGGAAGTTAATTTCCACGCAGAAAACCATTTCTTTTCTTTTTGGGAGAAGGATCAAGAACTTCTATTACTAATCTCTAGGATCATTTCAATGGAAAACCATGTTAGTTTAACTCTTTATCGACCAATATCTAGCTTCATAGAGCACATAATCATCCTACACTTGATGGTTCGTACCATATCAAAACAAAGTTTTTGAATGGTGGCGCTACGTATGGCTAACTTAAAGGTGGGCAGAACTTTGATTTTTTTTTCAAAATTTGAAGTGTGAATTTCGGACAACATAGGTGAGACCAGGAAATGGAGTCCTATCCTTCTGGGCTCATTATGCTCAATTTAGCTTGAATTTCGGACAACATAGGTGAGACCAGGAAATGGAGTCCTATCCTTCTGGGCTCATTATGCTCAATTTAGCTTGTTTGGTTTTCAAAATACATGAACCAAAAGGCTAAATTAATGTTTAAGTGAGGGCCAGGCAAGATCAGGGGTCTAGGTATGCTTGCATGCCTAAGCTCTTGTTGCTACCAAAAGATTGTAGCTGGTGGCATCAGTTTTGAAGCTATTAAGAAACCTGGTATAGTGTGTTCTTAGCAGTTTTGAATGAGGTTGGAGGGACCTGTCAGTCAAGCTTGGAAATTCAGCATTAGATAAGATTTAACCTTTACCTTCATTTCCTGAGAACGACAAAGTAGAGAATTGCATGTTTTACATGCCCACAAGACTCCACTAAAATATCCGAGTAACCAATTAGCATCTCTGATAAATTATATATAGAATTCAAGTACATGTTTATAGAATTCAAGTACATGTTTATAAGTTTTTTGTTACATCATCTATGAATTAGCATCTCTGATAAATTATCTAGAACTCAATTACATGTTTATAAGTTCTTTGTTACATCATAAATGCAATCCCCATATATCCCGTTATATTCTGACCCTACTAATAAAGAATTAATGTAACCAAACATGGGGGTTTATGGATAAACGCTACTTGGGAAGCTCGGTTGTGACATTAAATTTGACTCACTGAATCCGAATGAGCAGACTGATATGTGACAACTAAGGACCAGACTGATTGGGTCACAGAGAGAGAGACAGAGAGATAGAGGGAGAGATCAATGGAGGACCCTCTTCATACATGTTACATTAACTGCATGAATCAGCAATAGTAAGTTTTCCATCAAGAATAAATGTTCATCAATAGACATTAAACCTTCATAAAAAAGTTAAGGAAGATAAAAAGGTTTGATCAATATAACTAAACAGGGACCACAAACAAACTTGAGCAACTATTAACTAGAGGGTATCTTAGCATAATACTGAAGAAACTAGCCATGGAATATGACTGCAAATTTTAAAGGTGCAAAAGTCCAAAAAGTGTAAACATGTATGAAAGATATGTTATGGATGTCAAAAAACAGATTAACTAAAATGATGATTTTGAATCTCACTATTATCTTTTGGAAAAAAAAAAGTTATTCCTGGGCTAATCTTCCAATTCGAGAAATTTTATGGATAGTTTGAAATATTTAGAACTCTTCAGTTAAGACACAAACAACTATTGAAATTCACGGACACTTGGCTTCAACATTTCTCTATTTCGACCACTTTGCAATCAACTCTTTTCTGAACTCTCACACTAGACAAAGCACTACAAAGAAGCCCTACAAAGAGCAGTAGTGCCCCTTTACTATCTTTAGTGCAACTGCAAGCGCACATAAACCAAATTTATGCTCCTATGAGTAACAATCTAACAGCTATTCTAGTACACATCAGAAACAAGTGCATTAATATGTGTTAATGCAAACTGGATAGCTAATAACCATGGCTATTGAGTTCTTCCTTTTCATTTACACACAAATAGGGTAGCCATCCCTATCCCCAAGTTCCACCCAATCCCCCCAACATCTTTGCTGCTATTAAAACTGAGAGTTTCAAGTTGCTAGGTATATAGTAACACCAACTTAGTCAACAATTATGCGTGAGTCCATCATTTGCATTTAGAATCCCAATAGCATACAATAAAGGCATAAAACGGATTTCACTTAGGACACCTTTGCTGCAACTAAATATTCTTAAGAGTCTTAATTAATCGTATAATAAAAGCCATTTGCCATTTGAATAAATCTTGGTCTTTCCATTCCAAGGTATCAATTATCCACAACAATATATGTCATACGATTTTAATTTCTGAACACACTGAGGTAGGCTGTTGCCACATGCAGCAGAAAATGGCAGAAATTTACATAGCATATCACTATAGGTACAAGAAAAAGAAGCAATGTTTTCAGTTCACAAATGTGAACTGGAACATGCTGACCCAATGATGAGATAAAATTCCTTCGGCACAAAAAAGAGGTCTAACAACTTGTACATACCAATTATATTGATGTCAAATCTGACAATAAATCTAGTCCTCCAATATTGGCTACTGCTCAAGCTCATTTGAACGATCACTTAAAGGGATTGCGGTACCATTGACAACAGAGTTTTCACCCCTACACAGTATCAGCTGCTCCTGAAGATTCTTGACAAGTAGATTAAGTTTCTGAATTCTCTTTTCTTGAGAGAGCATGATCTGCAACATAGTTACTAGTGAGTCACATTAGCATCCAAAGTAAAATGGAAACAAAAAAATCTTGAGAATTTGCAGATACCCCACACAACACCAGCATTTTAGTTGGATATTGGAAAACACAACCCCAATGGTAGAAACATGAGAGTATCAAACAACAAACCATCTAGGTAACATTATAGTACTTATTGAGCATGGAATCAGATTTTGGTTGAAACAATCAGCTTCAATGGATCAAGTTTCTTGTTTGGATCAATGAACCAAAAAGAAATTGCTTACTAAACAGATGCCGATGAATCAAACAAGGAAAGAAGGAAAACTTGTGGAGTTGAAGAAATGAGGGAAGAATGGAATAATAGGTTGTAACTTGCTTCAGAAAGCACAATGAAAATGAAGAAAATCCAAGACATAAGACTTCTAGTATCATCAGACAGCTCTACTAACAATCAAAGATATATAGGATAAACAAGTAAACAGTTAATGAGCTAATAGAAGAGCATGTATTGTACTTCGCCGAATCCTTAAAAAAGTTGCAAGAATGATAAGCAAAGAATTGTTTGTCATCTTTATCCGCAACCAAGATGAGCAATAGCGGATACTGTGGAAATTTTGACAGTGAAAGCATATAAAAAATTTGACAAGGATAACTATAGCAATGTGGTCTTCATAGACAGCTGAGAATTGGGATGAGGAATTATGCTGGGTAAAGATACATTTGCAGAAAAAGAGCAGCTGAATGACTCCATTATTGTAAGGCTCATGTGGTGCTCAGGTCTTTATATTGAAGGGGAGAAATTACAGATAGCTCTTAATGGGAAATTATTAGTCTTAGTGGTTGTTTGAAGCAAAATGTAGAGTAGCCAGTATACCAAACCTTAATAGAATCAACTAGTTGTTGAACAATTGGAGCTCAAGTTTTCTTTGGTTTTGAATAGTAAGTACTTAAACATATGCTTTCCTTTTTGAGCTGGATGAGTAATTTCATGATGCAAAGAGATTATTATTTTTAAGAGCTACATATATATATATATAATTGTTAAACATATCTATATGACTCTAGCAATATTCTGGCCAAATCTAAACATTGCTCAAAATGCCCGATGATCAAACCAATAGACTACTTGATTATACTCTGTACTCTAGTCTCATCACCAAAATTAATCCATAAACAATTTCTTTAACCTCAATTCAAATAACCCATGTGGAAAAATCGAATCTTATAACAAAATAAAATTAAACCTTTTCTTTAATAGCTTCTCGCTTGAAACCCATTTTCTGATTCCGGGAAACGCTTGAAGTTGCTTCAACATCTTCTCCCAGTTGCTCTTTCCACTCAAGCTGGGAAGTGAATACAATCAACAATACCAGAAAAACCAGAAACCAAGGCCTGGGCATTACTCACTCGACCACCTTTCACTATCAAGTATAGTACCTAGAAATTACGAGTGCCCACATACTATTATGTTACCCAACTTACAATAAGCGAAGTTCATGGATCGGAGCTCACAAAAAGTACACATGTCTAATTGCACTTCAGCAATTCGCATACCATCGTCTTGGAGTTGTCGGCGTGATGAGTTTGGTTGGAATTTTTGGGTTATGGCCAGGAGGTTTCTACCAAAGACCGATTTTTACGTATTATACGTCTTTATCGTAAGTTCAGGTTTGCGGGTCCGGCGGATGTTGGGACTATTGAATTGTAACACCATTCGAGTTCGAGCCCCAAAAGATACTGTTTTAATCTTGGAATAAAAAAGTAATTTAAATGCTTGAGTACTTGTGCTAAGATCAACTGGAATTTTGATCAGGGGTCAAAGGGTTAACAACTTAATTTTTAAATACAAGAACTGACAAAAGATAGAAGACAATTTGCATTTAGTTACTTTAACAATATTTTATCATATTGTCTTACAAGATTCTATCTATACGTTTTACATAATCCATCTAACAACTAATTGCTTTAGAAATTTGTGAAAAAAATATGAGTTAAAAATTATCTCCTTTACATTGAAATTTAGGAAGTCATAATAATTTTTTATTCTTAAACCTTTTTGAAATTTTTAACTGAATTAACAATATTATGCAAATCATATGAATCAACCCTAAACATAGCATTTTATTCAGTTGTAGAAACAGAGTATAATTGGGCATTGACATAGAATGTCATGTAACCGATTTATTATTACTTTAGACCCACATGGTTCAGAGTCAGCCACCCATGCTCCAACAAATAAAAATGGTGAGAAACTTTACTTGATAATTGCAAAAAACAATTATCATCCTTCAATAATTGATAGATAGTGTTCCTCTAACCGTGGAGCTCCTTTCTGTATACTGATGATTAATTAGGACTTTAATTACTAGTTATCTCCATTAATAGCATTTGTTGGAAAAGGTTTGTATGTTCCTAAAGACTGATTGCCCTTTAAAAATAAGCAAGTCATTGTTAATTATTTCGAGTTTTTTCCTACAATTGTTGCATGCTTATTTTATGCTATATTTATTTTTCTTTGAATTAGAAGAGGTGATTGAGACGATTATATTTTAATTAGATCATGAGGTTTAAGTTCAATTTAGACGGGCACATATGTTATGTCTGGAGTGAGACAACCAACTACGTTATCAATAGTGATAATTTCTATTATTGGGATCTTAAAAGGTGGATTTGAAAAGAGTTGGGTTATAAGTCGACTGAAAGGATGCATTATTTAATTCTTGAGGAGATAATGATTAATGGGTTAACTTGTTACGCAATTCAAACAAATCAACTACTAAGGAAAGGGGAATAATTTTGACCGAAGTATGCACTGGGTCAGCTGGGACAGAATGTGTAAACCGAAATCTATGGGAGG
>JAOSBO010000005.1:39045994-39070581 GCA_027563915.1 Erythroxylum rotundifolium
CAAGTTGATTTCTCTTCTCTCTTCTTCTTTCTCCTTCTCCACGATTTTCTTCTTCTTTCCTAGCTTCTCCACGTTTTTCTCTCTTCTTTCTCATTTCAAGACTACTTTTGTCTTGTCTTTCACAATTTTACCCTCCTACATTTAATGTAATGCATATTAGCTCCTTTAGACTATTTAACACCATAGTATGCCTATTATACTCTAGCTTAATTATAACACTTCTATTTCATAATTCTAGTTTCTATTTATGCTTGCTAAATCATGGACTAAATTCCAAAATAAAAAAAATAATTAAATAAAGAAATAAATAATTTAAAAAAATTGGGGTCCAATAATGGAGATACCTTGACAATGGAAAATGAATAGAACAAGAGTAATGCAGTCCCAAATAAATCAATCATTGTGGATACTTAGGAAGTTAAAGTAAAGGAAGATGAAACCATTGGGCAACAGGCATAACCTGAAATTTAAATGCTCAGATGTTTGTTCAAGTAGATAAAACAATGGAAATGAAATCCAAAATAATCCAGTTGATGGAAATTCAGTTCATAAGATAGGAAAAATGTAGATAGATTTTGAGAATGACATATTGAACCTAATGGAAAATGTTGTTGAGATGACAAAAAATGTGACAAAAAAAGAATGAAGAGCAAAATTGTATCATCTTATCTCTATGAAGGAAAGGCTATTATATAGCCTTGAAGAACATAAGTTTGTTATAACAGAAAGACGTTAACAAATATTATGTAAATAAAATAAGAGGCCCAAGTAAAAAGACTTGAGAGTCCAAGAACAAAAGAAGACTTATTTTAGTATGTAATCCATCATAGAAACCCTATTCCAATATGGTGATGGGACGAAATTAAGGTAGATCTGGTACCCCCCCTAGGAAATTGGATGGTAGACGTTTTGTATTGTGCCCAGTTTAAGAAGCAGAGAGTAAAAGAGAGGGGCAGAGAGGGGTTTGGTAAAGATGTCGACGAGCTAATTGGTGGAGGGGAGAGGAAGGAGGTGAAGGAAGCCCAACTTGAGTTTGGCATGAACGATGTAGGAATCGATTTCAATATGCTTCGTACATTCACGAAAAACAGGGTTCTCGGCTATATGGATTGCAAATTTGCTGTCGCAGTAAAGGTAAGCCAAGTGTGGGTAAGGAATGGTAAAATTATGGAGGAGGTACGAAGTCACTAGAGCTCGGAGGTAGTGGCGGCTAGGGCACGATGTTCCACCTCAGAGGAGCTCCTAGAAATGGTAGATTGCTTCTTAGATTTCCAAGGGGTGAGGAGGTGGCCCAGAAAAATGCAGTAGCTAGTTATGGATTTGCGAGTGATCGGACAAGTCGCCCAGCTAGATTCAGAGAAGGCCCATAGGTAAAGATCTAGGGTACTGGGAAATAAGATGCTTTATCCAGGAGAACCCTTAAGATAGTGAAGGATGCAATAGAGAGCTTGCATGTGCATGGTTGTGGGAAGCGACATATGTTGGGAGAGCTGTTGGACCACAAAACAGATGTCTGGCCAAGTGGTAGTGAGATATAAGAGCTTTCCGATTAGACATCGGATGTGGGTAAGGTTAGAGAGAGGTTCTTTATCAAACAGAGATCGAGGGGTGGCAACCATAGGAATGGAGATAGACTTGCTGTGTAAAAGTTGGTGTCTTAAAGGAGTTCAAGAATGTATTTTCGTTGAAAAAAGATTGATGTCAAATGAAGAACAAGCCTACTACGAACCGAGAAAGAACTTAGTTGGGCCTAAGTCTTTAATTTTGAAGGTCAAATCTAGGAAACATTTGGTGGAGCGAATGAGATCAAGTGTGTCACCTGCCAGCAAAATGTCGTCGACATAAACGAGCAGAAAGAGGCAACCACCAAGGCGATGTTTACTAAACATTGAATGATCTGAGGTGGATTGAGTGAAGCCTTGGGAAAGTAGGTCAGAGGTGAGTTTAGAATGCCATTGTCTACTAGATTGTTTTAAGCCGTAAAGGCTTTTGTGTAAATAGCATACTAACTCCGAATGTGGCAGTTGAAGACTAGGTGGAGGTTTCATGTAGACCTCCTTTTGTAAGTCACCATGCAAGAAGGCATTATTGATGTCCAGTTGGTGGAGGTTCCAGCCTTTGGAAGCAATAATGGCCAATAAAACTCGGATGGTGGTAGCCTGTACAACAGGTGAGAACGTGTCTGTATAACCTATGCCTTCTTGTTGGTTCAATCCTTCGGCAATTAATCAGCTTTTACAGCGTTGGAGACTACCGTCGACATTGAATTTCTGCCTATGTACCCATTTGCAGTCAATGGCAGACTTCCCTGGAGGTAAGTAGGTAAGATCCCAGGAATGATTATTGGACCCCAAAATTTTGCTTAGAATTTAATCTATTAAATTAACAAGCATACGTAGAAATTTGAATTTTTGAATTTATAAATTTTTGGAGTTAGTTATGAATATATTTTATTTATATGTGTTTGCATAGATTAAACAGAAATCTTAAAGTTAAGTTAAAGAGTAAGATGGTATTAACTTAAATATGGAAAGGTAAGTTAGAAAAGAAAAAAGTTGTCTTAAATTAATAAGTAAAGAGTGCATGAGAGTCGTGTGGAAGTAAGAAAGAAAGAGAGAAAGTCATAGAAGAAACTAGAAGAAGAGAAGGAGAAATCGAAACAAAAAAGAAGAAGAAGGAAAAAAGAAGAAAGGAGAAAGAAGAGGAAGGAAAAGATTCAGTTGAGTTTCTTGGTATCCTTTATCTATTCTTCTCATTTTGATTGAAGAAGGATGTAGAGAAAATAAGTTTTATGTGCTGAAAATGAAGAGAGAAAGAAGAGAACGAAGAAATTCATTTTCTTAGGTTTTCACAGATTTTTTACTAGATATTAATTATTTTAGCTTACTTATATCAAGAGCAATTTAAGTCCAAGCTCAAAATTGAAGTGTTAAAATTCTATAGATTTTCTACTTGTATATTGTTTTTTTAAGGAAACTAATAAAATCGAAGGAAAGAGCCAGAGGAGAGACAAACTTAAGTTTGGAGTTACAAGTAAATAGGTGGATAATATGTTTATAGTTATTGTGATAATGGGCTGATTTCTTACATGATTGTGTGTGCTTAAATGACTATCTTTGAATCATTTTGAATGTGGGAAAAATGCTCTATGATTGGATATCAAGTTTGCTTTGAAAACTTTTGCTGCTTTTGGTGTTAATGAAAAGAAGAAAAGCACAAAATGCATGAAAATATGAATATGTTATGAAATATGTGAGCATCGAAAATTTGCTTGCGTGGGCAAGAGAGATACCATTTTGTTTTTCACGTGCACGTTGACCTTAAGTCTTCTCCCAGCTGCCCGCTTGTGGCTCACGAGCTTCGAAAATGGACTCATTTCATTCATGGTGTAAACTTTGGTTTCTCCATTTCCTTCCATGGGATTTTCTCAAGCCATTCTATGTGTCCATTTTGCTTTGATTTGTTAAACATGATATATGATTGAATTTTATGTTTTGATGATAAAAAAAAATAAATGATTTGATTTATATGATAATATGACTGTTTATGAGCTTGGACTGTGGATAATTTAATTGTTAGATTAAAATGTGATATAGATATATGTATATGCTTGGTTGTATGTATGGCTCATCACCAATGGCTATAAACGTATTAGCCACTGAGCTTCGCAGCTCACCCCACTATTTTCCACTCTTCAAGTGCAGCCAAAGTAGATCATTGAATCTTGCAAACTTCGGCAAACTCCAAGAATTACTATCTTTTGTAACTAAGTTAGTCTGAATACCTTAAGTAGTTTTGCAAGCATATGAAGCATAAGCATTCATATTGTATTTTTGGATTATGCTACTGTTTTGAATCTTAATATGTACTAAAGTTATGTATAAACTCTGCGTTATCTGAGAGTTGAAACTCTGTTTGTTTGAGAAACAAGATTAAGAGTTGAAGAATTTCTCCTTTTTTATATGTGCAGAATTTTCTTCTTTAACAAGTTGACAATTTCGGTTGGGAATAAAATTTTCACTTCTTTGATGGCTTTGGATAGATTTTTCTTAAGTAAATTGTTGTGTTGGGAGTGTGCTATGTTAGGATTCTTGTATGTATGAATTATGTTTGTTGGATTCAGGTCTTTTGGTTTTTGTGAGAATGTCAATCAGGCAGTAGACGAATAAGGGGATAGAAATTGTGTCCTAATTTCAATGAATAAAATGTATTGATATAGGCAGAATTTGACAAAATTAACTTTACACAAGTTATAGCTCATTCTTTTTTCTTCGTAATCGTATAAAATTTTTGGACTTCAAATGAAAAAGATATGGCGTTTACAAGATAGTACCATAGGTATTGATAGAGGTTGTAGCACCATTCTTGGCAGAAAATTATACTTTGTTTTTAAACAATTAAACTATATTGATTTAGGTAGAATTAGGTAAAGTTTTCCCGATCAAAGTTGTAGCTTGATCTCTTATCTTTCTAACGACACAAAGTTTGAAATTTTTGGACATCGGAGTTGAAAGTTATGAAGATTGGAAGTGGGAGTGGCAAAGTCAGTTTTAACCTCATTATTAATGGAATTGCATGATCGTGCTTGAGCATGATCAAGCAAAAGCTATTTTTTTACTAAACACATGATCGTGTATTATAAAAATGCATGCATGTGCACTTTTTATGCATGACCATGCGTATTAAATCACGTCTGTGCACTTTTGTGCACGACGGTGCAATTTTTATTTTTTATTTTTACCTGTTTATTTTTAAAGTCCCTCAAAATTTAGCGTATTGTAGCCATGAATTAAGTTTCGAGACTCGAGCCCAACATCTTTGGTATCAGAGCCCATGGTTTTTAGGGATTCCTAGGCTTAGAATATGTTACACTATGAATTATTATGATATGTGATGAATTGTTTGCATTGTTGAATTGATTGATTGCATTGAGTAACATGCAAATCATGCATACATCTAGGAAATAAAATTAAAATGAAAAGTAAGATAAATAATAATGTTTTCTTGAGAGAGTAAATGTCACCTCGTAAAAGAACACAAGGAGTTTTGCAAGGATCTGCTGCTCCTAATTCTCCATCAAGAGAGGAGAGTACTAATGAATCGAGAGCCCTAACAATTGCTAAGGTGACTATAGGGCAGGATAGCAAGCTTTTTTGACCACAAATGCCTGAGTCACCTCTTCCTCAGGAGCAAATGCCTAATCCTTTTAATCCCAGATTGTTCCAAGCCTTTGCTCAGGCTTTTATCCAGATCATGGGCCAGATACTATCAACTTCTACCCCAGCCCAACTAAGAAAGGGAGACAATTTGATAAGCTGAGGAAGTATGGCACAGTGGACTTTTATGGAACAACCGATCCAGAAAGAGCTGAAATATGGTTGAGGAACACGAAAAGAATATTGGGACAGATGAACTGTGAGGATGATGAAACGGTAGTGTATGCTACAAGCTTACTACAAGGAGATGTCATGCATTGGTGGGAAAGTGTACTAAAGAGTCAGATAAAATCGTCAATGTTGACATGGAAGGATTTCTAAGCTGCCTATAAGAAGAAATATCTATCTGAGGTCTATATCCCGTAGAAGAAAAGGGAGTTTTTGAGTTTTACCCAGAGGGAGATGATGGTGACTAAATATGAGTGTAGACTTACACGATTGTCTTGATATACAGCTGAGCTAATGATGAACGAAGCGACTAAGTGTCGAAGGTTTGAAGTGAGATTACATTTGGCCATCAGAGAAAAAGTGGTGATGCAGAATTTCTGTGACTTCCAACAACCCATAAAAGCTGTTTTAAGGATTAAGAATGTGGAAAATATGTGGAGTGCAGTTAACAAAAAGAGGAAGGGAAGGGAACAGCTTAGCAGGGGAGATAGTACTCCTATGTTAGGAAGGAGTGCGAAGACTTTCCCTACACAGTTTGAGGTTAGGAGCAACGGGCCAAGCAGACCCAAATTGATGAGAACCATGTCTCATCAAGCCTCAACTATTGGAGGCAGTAGAAGAGGAGAGGGGGATAAATTATCCATTCCCAAATGTGATCATTGTGGCAAATTACATAAAGGAGAGTGCTATCGGTTGACTGGAGCTTGTTTCAATTGTGGAGAAAATGGGTACATGGCTAGAGAGTGTCCTCGGTATGTTAGATAGGAGGGAACTCAAATGCAAGCTTAAAAGAGGGCTGAGATTATAGAAGTTAAGTCTACAACTGAAGTGGATAGTTCTAGTGGAACCAAGAAAGTAAATCCTCTAGGAATACCGAAAGGGTAAGCATTAGCTAGAGTATTTGCAATGATGTGAGAGGAAGCAGGAGCAGCTTCGGAGGTTGTGACTGGTATGGTTAAGTTATTTAATGATGTTATTATTGTTTTAATTGACCCAGGGTCTACCTACTCATTTATTTCTTCAACTATGATTATGCATGGTAGAAATTTGAGTCCATTAGATAGCCCTTTGATGGTTAGTACTCCAATAAGCCAGTTTATAATTATTAGTCAAGTTTATAGAGATTGTGAAATATACATTGGTGGAGCAACATTAGTGGTGGATTTAATTCCATTGAAGATGAAAGGATTAGACATGATTTTGAGCACGGATACCTTAGAAAATATATGCCAATTTAAATTACAAACAGAAGACAGAAGAGTTCGAGCTTGACCAAGGTAAAAAGATGGTGTTTATGGGGGACAGGAAGGCAAGCTCACCTAAAATTATTTCAGCTCTAACAGTAGAGAAAATGATGATGAAAGGATGTGAGGCATTCTTGGCATATGTGGTAGACACAAAGGTAGATAGAGGAAAAATTGAATATATTCCTGTGGTCAGGGAATTTCCCAATCTCTTTCCAAAAGGAGTTACCAGGATTACCACCGCCTAGAGAGATTGAGTTCACTATAGAGCTTCTTTCAGGTACTACGCTAGTATCAATTCCACCTTATAGAATGGCTTCGGAAGAATTGAAGGAGCTTAAAAAACAGTTAGATGAGTTGTCAAAGAAAGGATTTATTAGGCCTAGCTCTTCTCCTTAGGGAGCTCTAGTTCTTTTTGTGAAAAAGAAAGATAGATCCTTAAGGATATGTGTGGATTACAAGAAGCTCAATCATGTCACCATCAAGAATAGATATCCTCTCCCATGCATATATGATTTGTTTGATCAACTACAAGGAGAAAAAGACTTCTCCAAGATAGACTTGAGATCGGGTTATCATCAATTGAGAACAAAGGAGTCTGATGTGTCAAATACTACTTTTAGAACACGATATGGGCATTTTAAGTTCTTAGTTATGCCCTTTGGATTATCTAATGCCTTGGTAGCCTTCATGGACCTAATGAATAGAGTCTTTAGGCCTTTCCTAGACCAATTTATCATAGTCTTTATTGATGATATATTGGTTTATTCTAAAAGTAACAAGGAGCATGAAGAGCATTTAAGAATTGCCTTAGAGACATTGAGGAAGAAAGAGTTGCATGCCAAATTTGATAGATGTGAATTTTGGCTAAGAGAAGCGATGTTTCTTGGATATGAAATTTTGGAAAAACGAGTACATGTAGATCTAAGGAAAATAGAAGTTGTAGTTAAATGGAAGCACCCAAGAATGTAGCAGAAGTGAGGAGTTTCTTAAGATTAGTTAGTTATTATAAATAATTTGTAGAAGGCTTTTCCATGATAGCAACCCCACTCACCAAATTGACAAGGAAGAGTAAGAAGTTCGTATAGACAGAAGAATGTCAGAGGAGCTTTGAGGAATTGAAGACTAGGCTCACAACTACACCAATTTTGACCTTGCCTTTATAAAGTGATGGGTATATAGTATATAGTGATGCCTCGAGGAAAGGATTGGGGTGTGTGTTGATGTGAAGAGATAAAGTGATTGCTTATGCTTCCAAGCAATTAAAACCCTATAACATGAATTATCCTACACATGACTTGAAGTTGACTGCCATGATCTTTGCATTAAAAATATGGAGACATTACTTATATGGAGTCACCACCTGAGTATTTACAGACTACAAGAGTCTGAAATATTTGATAAACCAAAAGGAGTTAAATTTAAGGCAACGAAGGTGGCTAGAATTATTGAAGGACTATGACTTGATGATAAACTACCACCAAAAGAAAGCTAATGTAGTAGTGGATGCAATGAGTAGGAAATCTACTATGGCATATATGAAGATGGTATATTTTCCATTATTGAAGGAATTATCTAAACTTAAGGTGACATTGAGGTGAGCCAAATCTAGTAGTATATTGGCTAATTTTAGAATAAGGCCAGTGTTAAGTGAGAAGAATAAGGAATTGAAGGAACAAGATAAATACTTAAGCAAGCTCAAAGAAGAAATTAAAAATGGTAAGCCCTCGAAAATAGAGGTAAGAGAAAGATTGATTGATGGTGGTAGGCAATAGATTATGTGTTCCCAATATGCAAGAGTTAGAGGATGAAATTCTTGATGAGGCACATAATGCCCCATATGCAATGCATCCGGGGAGCACAAGAATGTATAGAGATTTAAAGAACACTTCTGGTGGAGGGGAATGAAGAAAGATGTTGCACAATATGCTAGAAAATGCTTAGTATGTCAACAAGTTAAAACAGAACATTAAGCCCCTATCGGTAAGCTTAAGCCTTTGACTATCCCGAAATGGAAGTGGGAAAAGATTACAATGGATTTCTTGATGGGGTTACTAAGGACCAATAAGAAGCATGACGCAATATGGGTGATTGTTAATAGGTTAACTAAGTCAGCACATTTCTATCTAATTAAACAAACTGATTCTTTGAATGCTTTGGCCAAGAAATACGTAGACAAAATAATCAGACTTCATAGGATTCTGAGTTCTATAGTCTCATATAGAGATACCAAATTCACATCCAAATTCTAGAAAAGTTTGCAAGAGGCTTTGGGAACCAAGTTGTATTTTAGCACAGCTTTACATCAGCAAATAGATGGCCAATCAGAGAGGACAATAAAGATGTTGGAAACAATGTTAAGAGCATGTATTATGAACTTCAAAGGTTCATGAAATGATCACCTCTAATTAAGTTTGCTTACAACAATTCCTACTATTCAAGAATTCAAATGGCACCTTCTGAAGATTTGTATGGTAGGAGGTGTAAAACTCCTATTTGTTAGGAGGACAAAGGTGAAACGAGACTTTTAGGACCTGAGTTGGTACAAGATATGGTTGACAAGATTAAATTGGTGAAACAGAGACTTAAGGCAGGTCAAGACAGGATAAAGAGCCATGTAAAAGCCCATAAGAAGGAGATGGAATATGAAGTTAGAGACAAAGTATTTCTTAGAACCTCACCATAGAAAGGAGTCTTAAGATTTGGTAGAAAAGGTAAGCTCAGTCCAAGATACATAGGCCCTTATGAGATTATGGAGAAGATTGGGTCTCTCGTCTACAAGTTAGCTCTACCACCAGAATTATCCAAGATTCATGATATTTTTCACATATCCATGTTGAGAAGATATAGATTTGATTCTTCACATATAGTCCATTCTTCAGAGATTCAATCAAGGGAGGATTTGACATATGAAGAACAACTAGTAGCGATTCTAGATTCAAAGGAAAAAGTTTTGAGAAACAAGACTATGAAGTTGGTTGAAGTCTTATAGAAGAACCATGCAAGAGAAGAGGCAATATGGGAACCCCTGGAAGCCATAAAAGAAAAGTATGCACACCTAATTATAGACTCAGGTAACAATTTCAAGGACAAGATTCTTTAAAGGGGTAGAAATGTTGGACCCCAAAATTTTTCTTAGAATTTATTCTATTAAATTAGCAATCAAGAGTAGAATTTTGAATTTAGAAATTTTTGGAGTTAGTTATGAATATATTTTATTTATATATGTTTGTATGGATTAAATAGAAATGCTAAAATTAAGTTAAAGAGTAAGTTGGTATTAAGTTAAATAGGGAATGTTAGGTTGGGAAAGACAAAAGTTGTCTTAAATTAATAAGTGAAGAGTGCGTGAGAGTCGTGTGGAAGTAAGAAAGAAATTGAGAAAGTCATAGAAGAAACTAGAAGAAGAGAAGGAGAAACTGAAACAGAAAGAAGAAGAAGGAAAGAAAAAGAAAGGAGAAAGAAGAGGAAGGAAAAGATTCAGCTGAATTTCTAGGTATCCTTTATCTATTGTTCTTATTTTAATAGAATAAGGAAGTAGAGAAAATAAGTTTTATGTGCTAAAAATGAAGAAAGAAAGAAGAGAACCAAGAAATTCATTTTCTTAGATTTTCATGAATTTTTTTAATAGATATTAGTTATTTTAGCTTACTTATATCAAGAGTAGGTCCAAGCTCAACATTGAAGTATTAAAATTCTATAGATTTTCAACTTATATATTAGTTTGAATGAAAGTTTGTTTGTTTGAAGGAAACCAAGAAAGTTAAAGGAAAGAGCAAAAGGAGAGACAAACTTAAGTTTAGAGTTATAAGTAAATAGGGGTAATATGTTTATAGTTATTGTGATGATGGGCTGATTTCTTACATGATTGTATGTGCTTAAATGTCTGTCTTTGAATCATTATGAATGTGGGAAGAATGCTCTATGATTGGATATCAAGTTTGCTGTAAAAGATTTTGTTGCTTTTGGTATTAATGAAAAGAAGAAAGCACAAAATGCATGAAAATATGAATATGTTATGAAATATGTGAGCATCGAAAATTTGCTTGCGTGGGCAACAGAGATACCATTTCGTTTGTCACGTGTACGTTGACTTTAAGTCTTCTCCTAGCTTCCCGCTTATGACTCATGAGCTTTGAAAATGGACTCATTTCATTTATGGTGTAAACTTTGGTTTCTCCATTTCCTTCCATAGGATTCTCTTATATGTGCATTTGCTTTGATTTGTTAAACATGATATATGATTGATTGCTATGTTTGATGATAAAAAAAGATTTAATTTATATGATAACATGCCTGTTTATAAGCTTGAACTGTGGATAATTTGATTGTCAGATTAAAATGTAATATAAATATATATGTATGCTTGGTTGTATATATGGTTCATCACCAATGACTATAAATTTATTAGCCACTGAGCTTTGCAGCTTACCTCATTATTTTCCACTCTTCAGGTGCAGACAAAGCAGATAATTGAATCTTGCAAACCTTGGCAAACTCCAAAAATTACTATCTTTTGTAACTAAGTTAGTCCGAACACCTTAGGTAGTTTTGCAAGCATATGAAGCATGTATAAACTTTGCATTATCTGAGAGATGAAAATCTGTTTGTTTGAGAAATGAGAGTAAGAGTTGAAGAACTTCTCTTTTGTATATGTACAGAATTTTCTTCTCTGATAAGTTGACAATTTCGGTTGGGAAAAAAATTGTGAGTTGTTTGATGGATTTGGATAGATTTTTCTTAAGTAAATTGTTGTGTTGGGAGTCTATTATGTTAGGGGTCTTATATGTATGAATTGTGTCTGTTGGATTCAGGTCTTTTAGTTTTTGTGAGAATGTCAATCAGGCAGTAAAGGAATAAGGGGATAGAAATTATGTCCTAACTTCAATGAATAAACTGTATTGATATAGATAGAATTTCACAAAATTATCTGCATAAAAATTGTAGCTCATTCTTTTAGCTTTCTAATGGTATAAAGTTTGTAATTTTTAGACTTCAGACAAAAAAGATATGGCCTTTACAAAATAGCACCATTGATATTGATAGAGGTTGTAGCACCATTCTTGGCAAAAAATTGTGTTTTGTTTTTAAACAATTAAACTGTATTGATTTAGGCCAAATTAGACAAAGTTGTCTAAATAGAAGTTGTAGCTTAGTCTCTTAGCTTTCTAACGACATAAAGTTTGAAATTTGTAGATATCGGAGTTGAAAGTTATGATGGAAGTGGGAGTGGCAAAGTTAGGGTGCACGATCGTGCACAAGCACAATCGCGACCAACCACATTATTTTTTCACTAAATGCACGATCATGCTTGAGCACAATCATGCATTGTAAAATTGCATGGTTGTGCACAGAAAGCACTTTTATTTTTATTTTTACTTCTTTATTTTAAAAATCCCTCAAGTTTTAGCGTATTGTAACCATGAATTAAGTTTCGAGACTTGGGCCCAACAATGATTATCATTCAAATCTTTTAATTCGACAGTCATACCATCTCCCTTTTTGGTGTTAAATTGCTATGTACAAGATGTAGGTTCTAATGAGGAAATAACAAAGGCAATATAATGATTGTGTTAGGGAGAGAGGTGGTTATGAGAGATAATAGAAGAGAGGCTATGGGGAGAGGTAGAAGGTAAGGTAGGGCAGTCATAATTAGTGAGGAAGGAAGGGGGTCTGGATGTTCTGGTGGATCATCTAGGGGGCAAGATGGGTGAGGGTGGAGAGGTAGGTGATTGAGAAAGAGATGGTGGAGGAGAAGTTAGGGAATCAGATAAGATAAAGGAAGTGGGATCAGGGGCGGGTAGTGGGGTGAGAGTGGGTAGGATAGGTAGGTCAAAGGAAGAGATTGGAGTGGAAATATGATAGGGGAAGATGTGCTCATAAAAAGAGACATCACGGGATAGGAAATATTGTTGGCTAGTAAGGTTAAACAATTTATATCCTTTTGTGCCTGTAGAAAAACCAAAAAAATGCACTTCCTTGCCGTTGTGTCGAACTTGCCTCTGTGAGCTTCTTTGGTTAAAGCAAAACAGAGGTAGCCAAACACTTTGAGCGAGGACAAGTCAGGATTAGTACCAAATAGGGATGGCAATCCTGGCCTGGCCTTTGGCCTGACATGTCCATTAAATTAATTTTAAAACAAGTATCAAAACGATGTCATTTTTGAACAAGTGGGGGAGCCACAGACTGGGCTAGGTCAATCCGTGGCCCATGAGGGCTGACCATGGTTGGCCCGTGGCCTGGCCACAGCAGACCATGGTTGGCCCGTAGCTAGCCCGTGGCCCGGCCAACCTAGGCTAAAAACGGGCTGGGCCCAGCCAAGATTGTCATCCCTAGTACCAAAGAGAATAGAAAAGGAAGACTGGTTACCTAAAATGGGGGAGGAGATTCGTTAGTGAGGTATCTGGAATGTAATACACAATCTTCCCAGAAAATGGTAGTTAGATGCGTTTGTAGTTTCAAGGCTCTTGCCACATTTAAGATATGTTGATGCTTCTGTTCAACTCTGCCATTTTTTTGTGGTGTTTTAATATATGAGGTTTCATGCAATATTCCATGTTTGTTGTGGAAATTCATTATAGTGAATTCAATGCCATCGTCACTTCGAATGCACTTGATTTTTCTGTTAAACTGGCATTCAACATAGGCACAAAAATTCTGTAGCAAATCCCTAGTTTCAGTTTTGTGGGTGATCATGTAAATCCATGTTAATCTGTTATGATCATCTACAATGGTCAAAAAATATTTATGTCCAAGGATGGAAGGTGTATGATAAGGACCCTATATGTAAACATGAATTAGATCAAAGCAAGAATTAGAAATAGATGTACTAGAATTGAAAGGTAGTCTTTTCTGTTTAGCAAAATGATAAACATCACAATGATCTGTAAAATCAAAAATAATAGAGTTATCTATGCTAGAGGGTGTTTGTAGTCTTTGATTAGATAGGTTTCCTAAACGTCTATGCCAAGGTTCTTCTAGTGTGAGGAAATAATGAAAAGGATAGGGCTCGTGGATGGTACAGATGAAGAGAGGCAGTAGAGACCATTTTTGTGTCTAGCAAAACCAACCATCCTCAAGGAGTTGGTGTCCTAAATGGTGCCAGAATTAGAAGAAAAATTTAGTTGACAATGAGAAGAATTTGTAAGTTTGTTGATGGAGATTAAATTAAAAGAAAAAATAGGGACAAAGAGTACATCAGTGAGAGTAAGGGAAAGAATTTATACGGCTCTTTTGTGTGTAACTGGAACGTGTTCTCCATTGGGTAATTTAACTGTGAGGTTGCTTACTATATTGTAGGTGAAGAAGTTTTCTAAGAAACAGACAATGTGGTTTGTAGCTTCAGAATCAAGGATCCAGGTGGATGTCCATACAAAAGAAAATAAATCAGGTTTGAATGTACCTTTATGATTAGTTGAGACAGTATTGACTTGTCCAGTAATAATAGATTTGCCTTTGGATTGTTTGTCTTTGTGCAATAATTGCATGAGTTGTGCATACTCTTCTGCTATGAGGTTGTGACCAAGAGTACTTGGTGAAGAAGACTGTCTAGCAGCTAAAAGATTGTCAGCATCTGAGGTCTGTTTTTTAGGTGAGTTTCTACTGAATTGATTGCCTTGTGCCTGCTAGAACTAGAATCTCTGTTTTTGGTAGTATTTTAGTTATTTGAGGAGAAATTAGGTGGAAAACCATGTTTCTTGTAGCACTTAGATTCTATGTGCCCAATGTTCCCACAAAAGGTATAAATAGGTCTTTTGGTTTGATGGTATTCTCATTTGGGGTCTATTTGAGCAATAAAAGCTTGAGGTTCAGTAATGGGTAAGGGGGATAGATTATTGTTTAGGTTGTTTAACTGTTGCTCGTGTTGGGCTATCATAGCAAAGTTCTTTTTAATATTAGGTAAGGGTTCCATCAGCATAAAATGGGACTTGACAGTAGCATAAGAGTCGTTTATCCCTCAGAGAAACCTAATAATGCAGTCAACATCTTGGTAGGTTGTAATAAAGTTCTGGAGGTCACAAGAACATTGGGGTTGATAGCTACACTTAGGTATGGGTCTGAGGTTGAAAAATTCATCCCATAGCATTTTGAGATGAGTGTGCTAGTCAGAAACAGAGAGATTACCTTGTCGAAAACTATAGATTTCCTCTTGTAGGTCAAATTCTGAAGATGTCTAGTTGAGAGAATCTGCTTTCTAAGTCTTTCCAAACCTCCATAGTTGTGTCAAACCATATAATACTTTGGGCAATTGAATCTAAAACATATAAAAGTAGCCAGGACAAAACCATTGTGTTGCACCTTTCCTAATAATCAAACAGAGAATCATTTATGTCTAGAATAAGGATAGTTCCATCAATAAATCTTAGTTTATTTTTTGATAAAAGAGTCATTTTCATTGATTTGGCCCATGAGTGATAATTTGTGTCGTTTAATAAAGAAGAAACAAGAATGAGAGATGGGTTTTCACTAGGATGAAGATAGTAAAGGCTAGCTGGGTGATCTTTAGGTTTTATTATGTTTTGATTCTGTTGAGATTGATTTGTAGCAATATTGTTGTATGAAGGACCACCTGACATAATGAAACCAATGAAAACAAATCAAGAAGAGAATGGATTAGAAAGGAAGAGCAGAAAATTATTCAAGAGGAAAATGTTGGCAAATAGACGAGGCTACTGCTGGTATAGAGGGAAGCAAATGCTTTGATACCATGACAAAAAAAGAATGAAGAGCATAATTGTATCATCTTATTTCTGTGAACGAAAGGCTATTGTATAGCCTTGAAGTACATAAGTTTGTTGTAACAGAAAGAGGTTAACAAATATTGTGTAAATAAAATAAGAAGCCCATGTAACAAGACCCGAGAGTCCAAGAAGAAAAGAAGACTTATTTCAGTATGTAACCCATCGTAGAAGCCCTAGTCCAATATGGTGATGGACGAAATTAGGGTGGATGTGGTGTAATACAGTGGATATTCAAGATGTTGAGGCAATAATAAAAGACAATTCAGTGCAAGAAACTCAAACTGATGTTCCCAACAAGCTGATCATGTAAAGGCAAAGAAGAACACTAACAATGAAGTCCAGAATAACTCATGTCCAGATAAATCATGAGGAAGGAAATATACGGGCAGATACTGAGAATGTTGCGACGATAACTTTGAACTTGATAGAAGCTGCTATTGAGTTAATAAGAAAAGGAAGTGGATAGTCAGTATGCTGAAGTACCGGGAGAGGATAATAATGTGCAAGAAACACTGCTGGTTGACCCAAACAACCTGATCATGATACAGGCAGAGAAAACTAGTACCGAGGCAGTACAAAAGTTCCTAAAGTGAGCCCCACAAATTCCAGAAGAACTGGTAGAAGGAAGGCAAAACAAAACGGGTCTCCCCTTAGATAACTTTATTGATATGGAATACAAAAGGGCAACATGACCCTCTTAAACAATCCATGGTGAGGGATTTGGTGTTCGATAGATAACCAGTGTTGGTAGGATTGCTAGAGACTAAAATAAAAGCCTCGCTCGTCTGCATTGGACTGTCTTTTTTGGGTAGTCAGTGGCAGACAATTACGAATCATACATTTCATTACAATGGACGCAATATATGTTTATACAACTTTGATTACATTGTGGTAACAGCTAACAGTATGAGTGATCAGTTTGTTCATCTTCATTGCCAGATGAGAGACAATGCTCGTCCGTTTAAAATCACACTAATATATGCCTCCAACTTTGCTTTTCAGATGGTGAAACTATGGTCTGACTTGCAGAGTATTCATGCAGATATACAGAACCCGTGGATAGTAGCAAGGGACTTCAATTGTTCATTGAGTTCCAATGAAATAGATGCTGGTGCAAGATATAATATGGGGGCTGACAAAGACAAAAAACTTTTTCTCTTAAACCTTTCTCAGTTTTCTATTATTTTCTCTCATAGTTTACAACAGAATACAAACCTATTTATAAGCTATGTTTGACTCTTGAACTTCGTACAACATTTAAAACCAAGAAACCTAAACAACTCAAAAACAGAACACTAAATATCACCATAAATTCTGACCCTTGATTATTGAAACCACCGTAACTCTTCAAACGTCCTCTAACCCTTGAACTTCACATTTAAGTTTATTCAACAAAACTCCCCCGTAAACTTAAATATTTCTACCATCCTTCATGCCGAGCAACTTCTTACAATTTTCAAGAAGTACCATCGGTAGCGGTTTCGTGAAGATATCAGCAACTTGGTCCCAACTTGCTACGTGCACTAATTCCACACTTCCTTTCTTCACTTGATCTCGGATAAAGTGAAATCGAACATCGATGTGTTTGCGTCTCTCATGATTCACCGGATTCTTTGCCAACTCGATTATCGATTTATTGTCAATTCGTATCTCAGTTGCACTGAGTTGTTGTTGCTCCAACTTGCCCAACAAATTTCTGAGCCATATCGCATAACAAACGCACCAAGACGCTGCCACATATTCAGCTTCACATGTCAAGAGTGTCACGATCGGTTGCTTCTTTGAAAGCCAAGTAAATGATGTGTCGCCCATAAAGAACACGTATCTCGATGTACTCTTCCGATCATCAATATCACCGCACCAATCGCTGTCTGTATAGCCCATTAGCTTGAATTCTTCTTCTTTCGAGTAAAATAACCCGAGTGACTTCGTCCCTTTAAAATATCTCAAAATTCGCTTCAATGCCTTCCAATGTGCATAAACCGGCTCCTCTATGAACCAACTTATAATGCCGACACTTAACGAAAGATCCGGTCTTGTGCATGTGAGATAGCGAAGACTTCCTACCAAACTCCGATATTTACTTGCGTCGAATCATTCTCCTCCATCAAATTTTGAAAGTTTTGTACCTGGTTCCATTAGTGTCGAAACCGGGTTGCAGTCTGCCATCTTGTACTTCTTCAAAATCTCCTTTGCATATGTCTCCTGTGACACAAAAATACCTGCCTCTCCTTGTCTAACCTCCAAACCAAGAAAAAAACTTCATCAAGCCCAAATCTATCATCTCAAATTCTTGTGTCATTGTGTCCTTGAACTCTTCTACTATCGCATCATTGTTCCCCATAAAAATAAGGTCATCAACGTAAAGAGCAACAAATAACACGTTACCTCCACTCTTCTTTATGTAAAGGGCATACTCGTAAGGACATTGTTTGAACCCGTTCTCCTTGAAATAAGTATCGATACGAGTATTCCATGCCCGCGGTGCTTGCTTTAAACCGTAAAGCGCCTTCTTCAATTTCAACACCTTCTTTTCTTCTCCGATTTTCATGTACCCTGGTGGTTGTTCGATATAGACTTCTTCTTCGAGCACACCATTCAAAAATGCTGACTTTACATCCATTTGAAATATCGGCCATTTGAATTGAGCTGCCTGGGAAATGAGCAATCGGATTGTCTCCATTCTTGCAACAGGAGCAAACACCTCGTCGTAGTCGATTCCTGTCTTTTGCTTGTATCCCTTTGCAACAAGTCGTGCCTTGTACCGCTCTATATTGCCTTGAGCGTTCATCTTTTTCTTGAACACCCACTTCACATCAATGGGCTGACATCCTTTCGGCAATTCCACTAACTTCCATGTGTTGTTCCAATCAATCGCTTTAATCTCCTCATCTATGGCATTTTTCCACTTCTTGTCTTGCACCGCCTCTTCAAAGCTTATATTCTCAGCATCTGCCAAAAGACATACAAGTTGTACCTCACTTGTCAAATCATACAAATCCTGCAAACTTCGCATTTTGGCTTGTCGCGGTTCATCTTCATCATCAGTAGTTTCAGGGTCTGTTGGTGTAGTTGTTGGTATAGCGGTTGATGATTCTCCAACCTCGATGATAATCTCCGTTGAGTTATTCCAATCCCACTCGCTTGCTTCGTTAACTAGTACGTCACGACTCACCACAACTTTCTTGCTTATCGGGTCGAGTAGCTTGTATCCTTTTGTTTTCCCATCATACCCAATAAATACATACCTTTTGCTTTTGTCTTCGAGCTTCGTTCTTTGCTGATCCGGTACATGTGCATAAGCCACACTACCGAATATCTTAAGGCGAGAGACTGTTGGCTTTTGACCACTCCATGCCTCTTGTGGTATTTGATCATCCAATTTCGAATGTGGACATCGATTTTGCACATAGATGACACATTGCATAGCTTCTACCCAAAATTCCTTTGGCATCTTTTTACTCTTCAGCATTGACCGAACCATGTTGAGAATGATCTGGTTCTTCCTCTCGGCCACACCGTTTTTCTAAGGAGTGTACGGTGCAATTAGAAATTGCCTTATCCCTTGCTCCTCACAATACTTCATGAAAGCCGTCAAACTATACTCGCCACCTCTATCGGATCGTACGGCTTTGATGTGACTACCAATTGCCTTCTCCACCATTACTTTGAATTTTTTGAACACCTCGAACGCCTTGGATTTTTCTTTCAAACAATAAAGCCAAGTTTTCCATGAGAAATCATCGATAAAGGAAATAAAATACCTTTTACCACTGAAAGATTCGGGGGTTATTGGTCCACAGATATCAGTATGAATCAACTCAAGAGGTTGCTTTGCCTGATATTCAGCCTTCTTTTGAAACGAGGTTCTCGCATGCTTGCCGAGTACACATTCTTCACAAAATTTTCCTTCGTAGTCCATGTCGGGTAGCCCGTGCACCATATTCTTCTTTGCTAACTTTTTTAGACCACCATGATGTAGGTGACCAAAGCGGAGATTCCACAGTGATGCCTTGTCTTCTACGTCAACTCGCAAACATTTTTCTTGTATGCTTCTCAAATTCAGTTTGTACATGCGATTCCTCCCCATCTCGACTTGAGTAACTAGACGCCCTTTCTTATCCTTCAAATTTAGTACCCGTTCTCTCATAAGTACTGAGTAACCTTTCTCCATGAGTTGCCCCATACTCAAAATGTTGGTCTTGAGGTCTGATACGTAATACACATCTTGGATTGACCCTACCAATCCATCATTTTGTAAGTAACAAATTGTACCTTGGCTTTTGACCTCAACCTTCGATGCATCTCCAAAAGATATGTGTCCATCTTCAACTTTTCGCATCTCCTTGAACAGATGTTTGTACCCGCATATGTGGTTGCTTGCACCCGAGTCGAGGTACCTCACCGTGTCATTGTCGATGTTGATTTCATTGTGCTCCATCAAGAGAAAACCTTCCTCATCTTCCGTTGCTAGATTGGTTGTCTCTTCCACCTTTTTCTCGACTCGACATTCTTTGGCGAAATGCCCCACCTTGCCACAATTGTAACATTTATCGGAGTAGCAATCCTTCGCATAGTGACCATATTTGTGACAATTGTAGCACTTGATGTTGGAATGATTCGACCGGCCGCCTCTCCCACGACCACGTCCTCTTTCACGCCAATTTTGTTAGCTTGATTGCTCATTCTGCTCATCATACCCTTCTTGACCATGGCCTCTACCACCACGACCATTTCCTTGACGTTTACCGCCACGCCCTCTACCCTGAAAGTTTTGAGAATAAAGTACCTTTTCGTCTTTGATTGACGCCTTGGTTTGAAGTGCTTGCTCGAGTGTCTCCTCCTTCTTCTTCTTCTTACGTTGTTCGTGTGCCTCAAGAGAACCCGCGAGCTCGTCAACCGTGAGCGTTGCTAGGTCCTTTGACTCTTCTATGGCACATACGACATTTTTGAAACTATCGGTTAATGACCTCAAGATCTTCTCCACAATTCGCGCATTGGTTAACGCTTCACCATTTCGGTTGAGTTGGTTCACCACGGTCTGGACACATGTGATGTAGTCGGATACACCTTCAGACTCTTTCATCTTCATACCTTCCAATTCGCCACAAAGAGTTTGGAGGCGAACTTGCTTGACTCGATCGGCTCCTTTGTATACGTTCGCCAAAATATCCCACGCTTCTTTTGAAGTTATTGCACATGCAATTTTCTCAAAGCCCGACTCGTCAACAGCTCAGAACAGCATATACAATGCCGTTTTATCCTTCATTTGCATTTCTTTCAACGCCTTGTGTTAAGCCGCCGAATATCCCGTGGTAATTTTTGGTTCTACAAAACCAGTCTCGACTATTTCCCAAGCATCTTGAGACCCGAGAAGAGCTTTCATTTGAATGCTCCAATTCTCATAGTTCGCCTTCGTCAATCGGGGTAGCGACATTTGACCCATCACATTATCCATCTAGCTCTAATACCAATTTGACAAAGACAAAAAACCTTTTCTCTTAAACCTTTCTCAGTTTTCTATTATTTTCTCTCATAGTTTACAACAGAATACAAACTTATTTATAAGCTACGTTTGACTCTTGAACTTCGTACAACATTTAAAACCAGGAAACCTAAACAACTCAAAAATAGAACACTAAATATCACCATAAATTCTAACCCTTGATTATTGAAACCACCGTAACTCTTCAAACGTCCTCTGACCCTTGAACTTCACATTTAAGTTTATTCAACAGGGGCTAGTAGGGAACTTACGCAGCTATACCAACATGTGAATTTGCTGGATCTCCAAGCTACAGGAAGGTTATTTACATGGACAAATAAGCAACAAGGAGCAATGTTGACACAAAAGAAACTTGATAGAGCCTTGGTAAATGAAGATTGGTTGAGCAGATTTCCTCAGTCCTTTGCACACTTTGGAGAGAATGTTTTATCAGACCACTCAATACTCATCCAGAAGATGACATAAGCCATTCGAGTTGGAGCTCCATTTCGATTTTTCAATGGAATCACGCAAATGGATGGTTTCTGAAGATTGTTCGACAATGTTGGAGGCAAGAAGGACACAGCTACAAATCGTTTCAGCTAATGCAGAAATTAAAGCTAGTAAAGGTAGCTCTTAAGCAATTGTTAAAGGGAAGAACATAAGCCTCACGGCTATCAAACAACAATTAGTGGAAGTGCATGACAACTGTTATCATGATCCATCTAATGTTGAGAAGCCAGAATGAATTGGCTTAGAGACGGGGATGCTAACACCAAATATTTCCATGCTTCTATTTTCGGATGAAGGAACACCGATACAATCTCTACGTTGCAAGATAGTTGTGCGAATGTGATGACAGACCAGCAGGACATGAACAGATTCGTCAGGGATTTTTTCCAATAACTTATGGGAACATACGACAATCTGGAACAGGGATTCCGAGTGGGAGAGGTACTGAATTTTTCCCCCAGTCAGGAGTTATAGGTTATACTAACTGCTCCATTCACTCCTCAAGAATTTAAAGAAGTGTTGTTTAGTCTCAATCCTTCCAAATCGCCAGGCCCAGATGGATTCATAGCAATGTTTTTTCAGAAATCATGGGAACTTACTGGTACTCTTTATTGATGCAATTCTAGAATTCTTCTCTTCTAATAAATTGCTCCAAGAAGTGAATCATACCTTTATATGTCTTAGAAGAAAAACCCTTGTTCGATGAATGACTTTCGTCATATTCTGTTAATAGTTTATAAAGTCATTGCTAAACTCCTTGCTTCAAGACTGAAAGAGTGTTGACGGAAGTTACTAATGAGGCCCAAAGGGCATTTTTACTTGAGCGTAATATTGGCCAACATATTAATCCTACAAGAGCTATCAGGGGACTACAATCTGGTAAACATATTCAAACCTATTTGTTCAAGATTGATTTTTGCAAGGCGTATGACATCATTAGCTGCAAGTATTTACAAGAATATTTGGAAGCTATAGGGTTGCTACTAAAATTCAGAAATTGGATTATCCAACGCTTTCAATATACTTCCTTCAACATTACAGAGAATGGGGTTCCTACTTTGTCTTTTAGAAATGCTAGAGAGATTAGGCAAGGTGACCCACTGTCCCCTTACCTATTCACCTTAACGATGGATGGTGTTTCCCGATTGATATCCTAGCTGGTAGAATGCAATGGAAGATTTCAATATCATCACAAATGCAGGTTAATTAAACTATCTCATCTGATTTATGCTGATGACTTGATGCTTCTTAGCAGGGCTAATGAATATTCAATTAGAATGATGACGAACATGTTGCAGATTTTTTCTGACTGGTCGGGACATAAGTAAATGAGGAGAAAAGTGGTTTTGTACCTTTCTTCGGATGTTGGAAACCATGAGCAGATTAGAAGCACGATTCGCTTCCCAATTCTTTCCCTGCCTTTGAAATATCTGGGAGTTACAATTAATATGTTAAAACAAAAATTTTCATATTTCATTCCATTGATCAAGAAAGCTTAAAAAAAGAATTCAAACGTGAAACGTGGCAAAACAAGTTTTCTATCTATGGCAGACTCTCATCCATTCAATTTGTAGGGAAGGCAAATTTTGGCCCATGGCCTAGATTTAGTTGTCTTTAATGGGTCAACCCATAAGTTAGGCCCAAGTTCAGACAAACTTGAAATTCAATTATTCTAGATAAAACAACATCGTTTTATTTTAAAAAGTTAAGTCTCAGGTGAACTTGGATCTGAGTAATCCAGATTTTAATATAATTTAAAAAATAAATTATTCCATATTTTTTATTTAAAAAATATTTTCAAAAACTTGACGAGGGCTGGTTCATAGGCTAGCCCGTTGCCATCCCTATTGAGCGTATGCATATCCATTGGGTTGTTCATATGTTACTACCTAAGAGGGTCATTAAGGAGATTGATCGAGTGTTAAAAGCCTTGTTGTGGACGAGGAACATAGCTAGTGGGAAGCAGGTAAAGGTGAAACGGGGTGAGGTTACTCTGCCAAAGAGGCAAGGACTTGGGATTATCCCAGTTTCACAGATGCAAAAAGTTCTTCTAAGCAATCGGATTTGGAGATTGTTCACTGATAGTCAAGCTCTTTAAATTAAATGGGTGAGTGCTTATAATTTAAAAGATATGAATTTTTGGCAGCTGGGCTGGGAGATGGCGAGGATATGGTTCGATAAGAGTAGACCTTGCTCAATTAAGATCTCGAATACCTGTACATGCTAGAGTCTCTTCTCTTATCCATGATGAAAATTGGGTTAGTAACTTTAGAGGATTCTCATTGCTTGGGGAGTATTTGTCAAGCATTCCCGAAGGGATGCGGAAAGATAGCATCACATGGAATTTCTCTTCAAGAGGTACATTTAACAATAAATCTTGCCATCAGTTGTTAGTTAATTGCACTGAAGTAGTCCCTTAGTTTGAAACATTTGGAAGAAATCATTGAATCCAAAAGTTGCAACTTTTTCACGGCTAGCGATTAAAAGTGGACTCCGAACAAAAGATCGTGTAGGTTTGGAGATTGAGATTCTATATGTCCTAAGCAAGTTAGTGAATGAGAGCTGCAATCATCTTTATTTTGAGTGTACTTGCCCAAAAGCAATTTGGAACAGAATCATGACTATGTTACAATTATCTAGATACACTTTTGCATGGGGGGAGACTTTGAACATGATCATAGGGTGCGCGAAGCATGGTTTCATATGGAGTAATTGTAAAGATAACCTTCACGAATGTCATATATGCAATTTGAAGGGAAAGATACAGGAGAATATACGTGGAAGACGGCAAACATCAGTTAATGGAACACACAAGCCATTATTGCTCATCATCGACAAAGATCTATTAGCCAAACATTGACAAGATTTTGTACATTGTAATCTAATTTTTGTGTGTATTTTTATGTTGTATGCCTAGTTATGATATTTAGAATTGTTGAACTAAAGGTATGCTTGTTTGGGGGGAATGGGAAAGAGGCAATGGGAATGACATGAAAACTAATGCTTGATGGAGGGTTATGATTAGATAAGTAATATTATCGTTCCTCACTTTAGGGGTTTACTCCATTCCCCTCAAATAGGAGAGGAATGGGAGTCATTCCTCTCCTATTGGCATATAAAATATAATTAATTAAGATAAAATATAATTAAAATAATTAATCAAGATAAAATCTAATTAATTAAAATATTGTAATAATTAATTCATTAATTACAATATAAT
>JAOSBO010000005.1:39073664-39087223 GCA_027563915.1 Erythroxylum rotundifolium
TAGCCCTTTGCACCTTTAGGTTAGCAATAAAGATACACTTCTTTAACTTTGGATCAAGCTTGGATCTCTTTTCAATGAAAACCTCAATCTATATAGGACATATAAATATTTTCAAATTAAAATAATCTATATTATTTCCCATCAACACTCTCTACCACTATCCCATCTAGTGATGTCTTTGGTGATCTATTAATGAGGTAACACACTATACTCATTACTCCTGCTAAGAAAATTTTAAGGATTCTCACATCCGACCTCACACTTGGGCCTTTTAGTTATGGATTTATCTATCCTATCTATATCAATATGTTCATAGTTCATAATTCCTTTGATTTTATACTTGCCTATCTTACATGTCATCTTAGATTATTTACCTAGTATGCAAAGCTTACAGAAATTTAACTTACAGTGTTTGACATACTTTAATAGGCTCCTCTTATAAAGTTCTATCATCCTTTGCTCATTGATATGACCTAGCTATATGTGAAATAATGTAGTAAAGTCATAATTTGACTTTAGAACAGTAACCCTTTCACCAACAATTATGCTCAACATCAATTTATCGATGTTTGTCACTAGTCTTGGCCCTTTCATCATTGTCAGTGTTCCCTCTAAGATATTAATATTATTTTTATTGATTTATAAGAAAAATATACATACATAAGGTGCATAAAGAAACCAAATTCTTCCTTAAATCTTGTATGTAATAAATATAAAAAATTATTCTAACATCTCGTTAAAATTATTGATCCTAAGTTATCATGTTACAATAATTTTATACGCTATATCATCCCCAATCGTTTAGTGCCAAAGTTTCTTGATGTGTATGATATAAACCAATCCTTATTTTGGATCATACGATGTAACATCTTATATCCAATATCTAAAAGTCTTGAAATTGACTAGTTAAAATGTAAATAATGCCTTCATCATTGTAATCTAGGTCCTTATTTGCATGACATTAACATACCTTGATGAATCTTCAACCTCCCTATATCATTATGCATTTTCTTGTTTAGACATTCCCTCCTGATATGTCTAGATTTCTTTCACTTATAGCACTAGGTTATCTTTCTATTATAGGATTCAGATTTAAAGCTCTTGCTAGAAGATTCATCCTTACTATAATTCCTTTTAACGTCCTAATTTTCCCTTGCACGTAACCTTTTAACTAGAGAGATTTCACCAATATTGAGTCTCCATTAGTAATGAAATAATGATCTAGTGGAAATATCCTTTAACACTATTTCCTTACCCAATGTAAGTATGTTCATTGTTGGTTATAAGCATTACTTTGTCCTTGCCTACAAATAGTCATGTTAGGTCTTAGGAGGTCACTGACTATTTGGTTTAACACATTGATATGCTATTTCAAATCTATTCCTTCCTATATCTTCAACCTATATATTTGCTACTTTAGATATAACTTATTTATAAGAGACCTTGACATTTATCAACTCTTGAACTTCTTCCATAACTTTATATGTGATACAATCTCCATGGCTTAGTACATAACCTCATTTTGAATATAAATTTGTATGGTTTCAGCTACTTTTCCAAGTAACTTTTCTCATTTAAGCTCATGCATGCCATCTTAATTATTCTCTCACAACCACTTTAGCAAGCTTTATTGTCCCTACAAGTCCTTCACTCTTTATTGCCATAGTTTGAAATTCTCAATTCTATTAAATTTCCTCCCTTCAAATTTAGCAACTGAAGTGATTTTTGCCTAAACTATACTTTTATACCATTAGTAAGAAATAATATGTAGCAAGAATATAATATAAAGAAATAGGAAATAAATTCTGAAAGGCATATTTCTGATTAAAGTTTTAATAAAATTCTTGCTTGGTATAATGAATCATTGCCTCCCGATCATACAATGGTTGATAATTTTTACAATATGTAGAAACTTAATAGGGGCCTTGGTTTGCCAGTTGAAAATTTGATTATTACAAATTGAGATGTATGTTGTTTTAAGGTGATGATGTGAAATTATAAGAGTGCAAATTTTGTGGTCAATATAGGTTCAAACCTATAAAGTGTACTATGAAACATAAATTAGTACCTTAGAAGCGAATGTATTATTTCCTGCTAACTTTGAGGCTTCAAAGACTATATGCCTTTGATGTTACTGCATCTCACATGAGATCGCAACATGAATAGGAAGATGGAATAATGAGTCATCCATTGGATTCACTCATATGGGAACATTTCAATAATATTCATTATAAGTTTGCAGCTGAAAGACAAAATTTTAGGTTAAAATTGAAAACAGATAGATTCCAAACTTTTAGCCAATCTAACCAAAAATATTATTTATGGCCAATAATAATTAGTCCTTGTAATTTTCCTCCAAGGATGTGTATGAATAAGGCATAAATGTTCTTCACGGCAATTGTGCTGGGGCTTATAAATCTAAAGCATAAAATTGATGTATTCTTACAACCATTGGTATCTAAATTGCATCATCATTGGGAATTGGGTATGGAGACATATGATACGTCTCTTAAACAAAATTTTTGTTGACAACAGCTTTGATGTGGACTATTAGTAATTTCCTTGCATATGCTATGTTTTTTAGCTAGAGCATAGTAGGGAAATCAGCTTGTCCTTAATGTGGTAATGATTATAATGCGTTTTATCTTCCTAATAAGGCCAAAACATCTTGGTTTGACAACCAGAGGAAATTTCCTCATTCAAATCATCCATTTAGGCATAATAAACAAAAGTTCATTAAGAATAAGGTGGCACAAACACCTCCTCCCCCTCACAAAGCTAGCAAAGAGATATTGTAAGAGATTGGTGAATTAGGGTTGAAGAAAATTATATAACTTGAAGCTAAAGAAGTTAATAGAAACATTAGTAAAAACTTTTGTTTTGTTGGAGAAAACGAAGTATTTTTTTGGATTTTCCATACTAGAAAACTAATTTGATACGTCATAATCTAGATGTGATGTATATTGAAAAAAATATTTTTGACAATTTGTTTAACACCATAATGAATAGAATACAATGCAAAAGCATGAGTTGATTTGAAACTTTTTTGTAGAAGGAACAAGTTAGATAAAGATCTTTGCAGCGGTAATTATCCAAAAGCATGTTACACTTTAGACAAAAAACAAAAGGAAATTTTATGTGAATGGTTGAAAAGTTTGAAGTTTCCCATTGGTTATGTTTCGGACTTGGCAAGGTGTGTGAATATGAGGAAGTACAATTATTTTGGATGAAAAGTCAAGATTGGCATTTTGGGAGTTGCTATCAAATAAGGTTTGGGAAGTTATAATAGAATTAAGTTTGTTTTTTAAAAGCTTAACATCATCTAAAATAAAGTTGGCTAATATGGGAAAAATAGAAAGGAAAATTCTAGTTATCTTATACAAATTATAAGTGATTTTCCCTCCAATCTTCTTTGACTGTATGGAGCATCTATTCATTCTTTTAGCACATGAGAATAAACTTGTTGGTCCAGTTCAATATCGATAGATTTGTCCATTAGAGAGGTAATTAGAGTTAATATTGAAATAAAAGTTATAGCATATTTTAATCATATGAAGAAAAATGTCAAAAACAAGGCTAAAGTTTAAAGTTCAATATGTAATGCTTATTTAGTAGAGGAAGCAAGTACATTTTTTACACATTATTTTGAGTCGTATGTGTACACAAAAGAAAGAAAATTTCCTTATAATGATGATGGGGGAGAACGGGTGATATTGATGGTAACTTATCCATTTTCATATATCCTGGACGAACATATGGATAGTCAATAAGAAGAATGTTAATAAAAGAAAAAAATAGAGGCTGCCTATGGTTACATTTTATTAAATTGTCAAGAGGTTCAACCTTTTGTTCAATAAGTTTAAGTTAAATTTGAAATTGATTACTTGGGTTTTTGAAGTTAGTGTTGTTCACAACTAAAATACATAATAATGCTTTTAGATTATATAAGGAATGGTTACATAAGCTAATGCCCAAAAAAACAAAGGATAATATCAATAAAGAAGTTGAAAGACACTTTCCTCGATGGTTCGAGAAATATGTAAGTTTTCTCTTGCAATAATTAAAATGGTTAAATTATAAGATCAAAGTTTTTAAATGACATTATAATATTTAATATGATTAAAAAATTTTGTTTAGGCCTTAGAAAATCTAACAGAGAATAAGTTCATATGTGATCTTGCGAAAAGACCTTTACAAACTGTTAAATCGTATCTGATTTATTTTGTTAAATAATTACATCACTTACTCGTAACAAATCATAGAGCCTGTTTTACATCACTTACCCATGACTAGTTAACCACTATTTATGGAGCTGTCGTTGCATCGCTTACCTATAATAGGTTAACCGTTATATACTGGTAGTTACAAAGCTGGTTCTATATCGCTTACTTGTAACTAGTCATGGAGCTGGTTCTATATCGCTTACCCATGACTTCTTAACCATTATTTACAGAGCTAGTTCTGCATCGCTTACCCGTAACATGTTAACTGCTATAAATATACCGATATAATAACATGTATAAAGCCTAATAGTATACCATAGGCAAAAGTAACTCTTACATTTATGACTAATTTTATTTTCTAAATCAAGTAAGGGAGGATTCATAAGTGAATTATTTCAATGTAACTCCCAATTATATAAATTTTAACTTACAAATTAAAACTCATATATTGCGGAGACATACACTTATGCTTGCAATATTCATTTATAAAATATCATTTGCATAAAATTTAGCATAAATATTCATTTCATGATTAACCATTTACATAAACTCAATTCAAAGTACACTCACAACTTGCTAGTCTCCATAAATATAAACCATTTGCAAAAAATCAATTTAAAGAACATTCACATGTCATTAATTATTTTGCAAAGAATTTAGTCATATAAAACAATTAAATTACACTCACAACTTGCTAGTTTCCTTTTCACCATGACGAAATACAATTGGTTTTATTTTCTGATTTGAAAATGCGAATACATTCAACTTCTTAACACATTTTCCAATCAAATACACCATAAACAAGTTGACATCATTTCTTTTGCACATACACTCCATATACTATTTTTTCTCCAATTAATAACATAACACTTCTTCTAATCATTTCAATACCATAAATACACTTAATGACCATCCTTAATCACATTCACATGGTCGTTACATCATAATCATACTTGTATACTAAAAATGGCTTTAAAGGTAAACTTAACATATTATACACTAAAATCTTCAATTCAATTCATTTGATTTCTAGCACTTAAAACCAATCCAAATTCACTTCCATGACATTTTAGTACACACATTTAAGGCATAAAATTTCATTAAAAACTTTTTACAAAATTATGTACCCTAAACCAAATTTCAATCAAAACCAATTCCAATTTAATTAGTTTTCATTTCTTTACTTCATTAGCGTCAAAATCATGCTATAAACATCATAAAATATCAAAATAGGAGTTTGGATCATAATACATTAAAAACCCCAATAGTGGAAAAAAACTCATTTGATCATTTCTATGGTTTTTCTTCCATTCTTTCGTCAATAAAAACTCATTTGATCATTTATATGGTTTTTCTTCCATTTTTGCATCAATAAACTATCTCCTTAATGTCACTCATTAATCTTAAATCATCAAATAACAAAATAAACCATTTAGGTAATAAATCTTACCTTTCACCAACTTTAACCAAGGTTACACTAGATTCACGTAGTTTTCTTCTCCCAATTGCTTCCAATGCAATAAAACCTTGATATCTCATTAAAAGAGTGAAATTTAAACTATCGAAACCAAATCTAACCTATAACCCAACAAATCCAAATTTTAAACAAAATTAGTAAGCTTACCTACCCATGTTCTTCTTTTTCTTCACTTGGATAGCTATGAAATCTTATTAGAAGCTTTATCGAAGGTGGAAGAGCTTGAAAAATTCCTTGGATCATTTCTCATTGGCTTAGCCGTAGCTCTCTCTTCTCCTTTCTCTTTCATTTTTTTTCTTCCTTTCTCTCATCAATGGTCGAAACCCATTCTTGCTTCTCTCCTATTTTCTTTTAGTTTTTTGGTCTCTTAACCCCACTCTTACGGCACTCTAACAAAATGAAGCAAAACATCTTAAGTTTTGTTTTCTATACTCATTTAATGGATTACACATGTCACCTTCCTATTTTCCATCACTAATGACTCATCACACATATTTCATTACCTCATTGGTCATCTATAATGACTCATCAATGCACTAATATCATGTAAAAAGACCAAATTGCCCTTAATGAGTACAAACATACCAAATTGCCCTTTAATGCATTTAATTCACCAACTAACTGAGTTAAATCCCGAAAATATTTCATAACTATCTTATCATCAAATTGACTGTGAAATACTCTAATTAGAGACAATACTTATTGATTGGATACTTTTAAAATTTTGGAATGGGTTTAAAGTCCTCAATACCCATTATTTTCCAAAAATGGCATTTTAGTCTAATAATTTTGGATTACCATAATTCTATTCAAACAACCTCCATTTTGAACTGGTTTAGTTCCTATGGACCCCAATCCTAATTTTGGAGCTTTTCATTGTATTTCAAAATTGTTTGGTAACTTTTTCGATTGTCTGGAAGAATTTCCGAATTGAATCTAAAACTTACTGAATGTCACCAAAATCATCTAAATTTTATTAAAAAATGTCATCTAAATCTCTAAAGCACATTTCGAGGATTTTAAAGCTCGTTTGGACTCATTTTGTAGCTTTTCGGGGGTTTTCAAAAAATTTTCGAGAAATTTTTGATTGACTCCAAAACCATCTCTAGTCCATCAATGATCTCCATTATAACCTAAATAATACATTTAAACACTTAAATTACTCTAGTATACCATAAATAGAGCACACTCTATAAAATGCATTTGCAGTATAGTACATAGTACAATAATCGAACTAGGATATTATAGAGAGTCTACTCGTACACATTGGATGATCTATGACCCATCAGAAGCATGCAGAGAAACTTGTAAGTATCTAAACTTTACACTTATATTCTAATTTTTGTACTTTGACGTATGAAATTAGATTTTAATGTAATTTGATGTATGAAATTTAGAATTAAAATATATGTATATTATAGAGAATGATGATAACTTTATAAATGTTTGATGCCATTAATGACTGTGTTGTTGAGTAAATTTTTCGTTCACCTGGGGGGTGACAGGAGTAAATATCATAAAAATAGAGAAAACTCAGCCAAAAATAATGTAAATTGTAGTTCATTTATAACACTTTATTCTTATGCAAGAAAAGTCTATGGGCAGAAAACCTACACTACGTCAACTCTTTTTACACACTCACACTAAGAAACATAGAGGTGTGGCCTTTGTCAACACTCGATGCAAAAAACTTAATGTGTGTATAATTTATAGTTTAATATTAATTCTTAAAAATTATCACTTATTAACATAAACAATTATAGTTATAGCACCAAATACAAGAAAGAATTCAGTGATAGTCTTAGCACTCTAAAACTGTTAATGAGAGTTAGACATATCTTGATGTAGTGGTTGGTAGGGACCGCTATGAAAGGATTTTTGGCCTAGGTTCATTCACAAATACATGCTATTCGCAATCCTCTAGATCCAATACAGTTACATCTAGTAGGCGATCTGCATTCAATGAGAGGGTTGATCAACTTGAGAGCATATTGGAGTGCCAAATAGAGTACATAGCCCAGCTCCTTTATGAGGTGGATGAGTTAAAGTGGAGGGACAACACCTCATCACAATAGTTACAACATCCATCTTCACCAATGGCATAACTTAGATGGATAAGTGAATGTAAATGTTTTGCTACTTTTAAGTAAATTTATATGAATTCTTAATTTACAGTTATTTTCAAGATACTTGTTGTTTTACATTATAATGTTTTATTATAAATTTTGCTTGATATTATCAATTAACTTATTGTTTAGAGAAATTAAATGTATAAAAAAAATCAAAAGATTATTAGCAGAAAACTCGAGAAGGAAATGATAAATGGTGGTTGAAATTATCATAGGTAAATTTTCTAACGGAATTATAATTATGTCCGTAGGTATATTTAGCGACAAAAATTGTCATTTCACCGATAACTTTTACCTACAGGTAAACAATGTCCGTCGGTAATTAGTAGGTATATTTATCGAAGGAATAAAAAAATTCCATAGGTAAATTTCCCAATGAACAAACAACTTAAGGTCGCTAAATTTTCTGATGGATTTGCTAAATTTTGTTGCTAAATGTACCAACATAATTAGTGTGTTCCATCACTAAATTTTACTGACAGAATTAGTGTGTTCCATCGCTAAATTTTCTGAGGGAATTATGAAATCTTGTCACTAAATTTACCAACATAATTGATTTTGACTCACTAAAACTAATTTTTCTTGTAGCGATTCCTACATGAGATGAATATCATGGTCTTAATTTATATAATTTTATTCCTTACATATATTAATAGGCCTTACTAATATTTATGGTTTATGACCTTTTGGTTCTCACCTTTAACTGTATCCCTATCATAACATGAAATAACTCCTTTTGACTTATGCATGTGTATAATCTCGATGTTGGATATTTGGCGTAAAAGCAAGTATATGGTATAATATTTTAATTAGAGGATTTTGAGAGAAAAATCAAACCATTAAACACATAAGTGAAATGAGTGATGACCATAAGAAAGATCAGTAAAACTTCATACATGGTATAGAATGAGATTGTCTTAGCTAATATTTATGTATATTTTATTGTGAATTTTAACTATGATGTGTGTTGCTTCAATCTTAAATGGCTTTATTTTAAAAGCATACATACTCTTTGATTTCATCATAAGCGAATTAATAAATCTATGTTGGTTATCCTATTTTGCTTAACCAAGATTTACTCAAGGACAAGCAAAGGATAAGTATGGAAGAATTTGATAAGATCATTAAAGATAATCATTTTAAACCTTAATTCCCTTGTGTTACGTGTGATTATTGATTCTATCTTAAAGATTTCCTTATATTTTATCTTCAAATGATTCTTGGTAAATCTAAAGATTAAACAAATGAAAACACCAAAAAAATAAAATGTAGTTAGAATGATGGGACTGGCAGTAGCATTTCAAATTATTAGGTATGGCTACGTTTAGTTGAAATCCTAGCTTCTAAATTTTGAATTTTCAATTAAAACATTTACACTTTGTTTAAACCTTATCTTGACCAACTTAGATGAAAAACAATGAAGACATAATATTTTAGAGCCAAAGAATCACAGCAAGAAGATTCCAACATTGACAAAACATAGCGATAAAGTGGCTAAAAATAGGACCTAAGTGCAGGAGGAAAGGCATCTAAGTTTTCCATCTCTATTTTCTAGCTTCTTACAGAACTCTCTTTTGTTCTCTTCAATAAATGTTAGTGTAGTTTCTCTTTATTAGATATTAGTAGTAGCTACAACCATTATTGGCTAACTTTTTTTATCTTAATTTAAGGGAGTCGAAGACCTTAGAACTTTATATATTGGGAGTTAACTAGATTTTAGTGCAAAGTATTTTATCCATTCATATATTGAATTATTTTTCTATGATTTTGTTTTTATGATTAGTTTGATTGATTTCTAATATGTGTGATCAGTTTATTAATTTAAATAATCAATTATTAAATTAAGTATTGAATATGTAAAATTTCAATTCCTTTTATCTTGTAGCAATTAGGAGTTTTCAATTTACTTTACTAAAAATTATAGCTTCTAGGAAGAGCATTCAACTATATTAAGTGCAACCATGATTATTGGGTTATCTTGATTTAGTGGTCTTTCTTTTATTAAAGATATTGTCTAATCAAACTTTGGATCATTCCTAACCATGTTAAATAATGAGGGTTAATTGACTTATGTATTTATGATTAACTAATCCTAAAGAATGACATACATTTAATACCACATCGCATATGAAATTAATGAAATAATTTTATTTGTATCTATTGTCAATCATAGTTTTATTGGTGGAAGTAGCCATAAATTAAGGTTTGTTTCATTGATAATTCTTTTTTATTATTTTTATAATTTAGTTTATTTTCTTTTTCATAAGACTTTGTATCATCACAACACCCATTTTAAAATTATTTCTTATCTAACGATTGAAAAACAAGAATTCCTTGTGAGAATGATCCCTACTTTATACTACATTTGTTTTTGTATCAAGAATTTAGGATTTAATTTGGGTGTGGATAACAACAACGCCAATACCCTTTAACTCTAATAGCATAACACTATAAATATGCCCTTTATTGTCTTAGATCCAACTACCATCATTAATATAAGCATAAACAGGGTAACCAAATATTTTCAGTCCATAATAATTAGAGGGAGTACCAAATTAAACCTCTTAATAAGTCTTAAAATATATTGCAATTGAAGGAGATCCATTTACTAAATAAGAAAAATGTTAACTTTCTTACTCCAAAATTGCTTGACAAGTTAAACATGCATCTCAAACACTCATACATGCATCTCACACACTATATGAGTGTTTGATTCATCAGTTTTGCATCTCTATTTTGTTGTGGTGTAGACGTACAATGCAATGCCTTATTATGACTTCCTTCTTGAATAACTCATCAAATGACTTATTGCATAATTCAAATCCATTAATCGTTCTAAGTGTTTTCAATTTTCTTCCATACATTTTTCAACCAATGTCTTCCACTTTTAGAACTTTTTTAACACTTCATCCATTCAATTTCAAAAAATACAACCATATTTCTTTTAAGTAAGTATCAATGCATATGACAAAATAACTACATCCTCCATAGAATTGAATCAAAGCTAGATCTTATAAATCTAAGTGAATATAATCTAGTGTACTAGTGGAAGGATGCTTATCAAAATCAAAATTGGCCCTATGTTGCTTGACAAGAATGCAAAACTTACAGAACTTTATTTTTCAATCCCAACTTTTTTCAACAATGCTTTCTTATTCAATATCTCAAATCCTCACTCACTTATATTACCCAATATATGATGTTATAACCTCATCATATTATCATTCTATCGTGATCATTGAGATCCAACCATCGATCCCATTATTATTTTTCATTAAAAAATAAATGACATGTTTTAATTTTTCTTCTATCATAATCGGTGCAAGCTATACCACCTTAAGTTATCCATCATCACTAAAAAACTTATACCCTTGACCATCAAGTATACTCATGAAAATCATATTCTTTCCAAGTTCTAGAATATTCTAGGAATTCAATATTCTAACAATCTCATCATGCATTTAGATCTATACTAAATCACTATCTTTTATGACATGCTCTCAATTATCATCCAATCGAATAAAACTATTATATTCTTCAAATGAACATTAAAGGTTATATGATAAAATGTTCCAATGTATATCACTTATTAATTTTCGTAATTATAATTACTAATCGTCAAAACATAACCGCCTTTTCCATCATCCTCATAAAAATTTGCTAGACCACAACAATAGTTGTTGTTCCATTTGTTTTCTTTTCTTATTTTCCTTTTTTACTGTGGACACTCACTTGTAAATTTTCCTTTCTCTTTATAGCTAAAGAATAAAACAAATTTAGCCTTCGATATAATCGTGACTTACTTTTGTTTCTAGTTGTTTATATATATTCTGAATATCCTTAGATGCTACTTTTGATATAAATTACTCAAAAGTGATCTCTTCTAACTCGTAATTTCAAATAGTTTCCATAATGAAGCAACGATTGTTTCATCAACTACATCTTATAGGACCTCGTCTCCCAAACTTGTTGAGTTAAGCAACTTCGATAGTGTCTTCCTTTTTTGACACTCTTAAATTCTCTAGTAGTTTTTCTTCTACTTCTAACATTGTTGTGCATATCTATTAGACAAGAATTGCCCTCTTCTTTACCTTCTATAAAGTATTCAATTTATTGAATTTCTCAATATTAAACTTGTAAAGATACATCTTGACAGCAATATCTATACTTTGATACATTTTATTATGTAAATAGATGTAATATAGGTAGAAAATAAGGAAGTGGACAATACAAAAATTATGTGATTCAGCCAATAAGTGACTTTCATTCACAGGAAAAAAAGAAGAAGAATTTCTTCTATTACCATCAAAATGATGATACAAGGATAATTATAACAATCACCACTAACTTACTGACCCTTTAACAAGTAAGAAGTTTAACTACAATGAAACTTAGTTTTCATATAAATCTAACATCAATAAACTTCTATTTCCACAGATATCTATGATTAATAAAATTTTACTTTTACTGAAAGTTCAGGATATATCTCATAATATATCTAGTAAAAAAAGGGTAGATTCTCGCTAAGGAAAAACAAAAAGCAAAAGACTAAATATCTGTCCGTGCTCCTCTGGTTTATTTTGTGTGGTTATAACTCAAGTTCCAATCTTCACCTCACTATCCTAGGACCTATGAGTCACCCACTTAGAATCATAGATAGGTAAATCTGGGTCTGATACTGTAACAGTATCAAAAGTACCTGCTCCGCAAGATGGGTCACCACTAGAGAAATTAAATTACTTTAAATAAAGGCTGCTCCTCTCTGGACTCAAACCCACAACCTCTACATAATCTTCTCCCCTTTCCTACCACTAGCTAGGCTACCCTATGAGTGGCTGTGCTCCTCTGTTTTGGTTATATGGGAATATGTTTCACAACATGTTAAAAAGGAAATTCAGTTCCTTATTGCAAATAATTTATTCACAACGAACTGACAAGAACAACCAGAGACAGATTCAATGACTCTTCTTTGAAACACTGCAATGGCTCTTAAAAACTACAAGTTGCACATGGTAATTGCAGTTTAGCTCATGGCGCACAAAGAGGAGGTTAAAATTGTCACAGACAACCGAAGGATTCAAATACAACGGGACAAAACCATCCTGCTTCAAATGTGGAACAGCCCCTATTTGAATGCCTCGTGCACAGGCATTAAGCTATGTGGAGGATTCTGATACTTGATTTTATTTATTTATTTATTTTGGCTCAAATTTTGGTACTTGATTTTAAGTCCAACTACTTGTATAGGTGACAGCCAAAATCATAAATAACGTGAAAGAAACTGTACAAATTGAGCAGCTCATGTAATTGTTCATACTAGTCACTCTTGAAAAGTCAAAATGTACATTCGAATGGTAATAATAATGAATGTTACATGCTAGCAACTTTATGAATATTTGTCTTTAGATGGACATAATGATAAAATATGTAGCTCTTTCACTTTTATATGTAAAAATTTGTTGGTCCATATTTTTGACAGCATCGAATATCTAAATAACTCAGGACAAGAAAAACATAACGAATGTCGCGATCGCGAGATCATACTCCAGAATACTAACGATCTGTCGCGATCGCGAACGCCCTCAAAATTTAGAATCCCCAAAGTCACCCTCGTGTTCATGCACGATCGTGCATTTTGCCTGTAATTTTCAAACAAAAGTCACCGTCGTGCTCATGCACGACGGTGCACTTCTTCTTCTTCCTCTTTACCAAAACCTCAACTTCCTACCT
>JAOSBO010000005.1:39100268-39120339 GCA_027563915.1 Erythroxylum rotundifolium
TCCTGTTATCTCTTGAAGGGCCCTTAGAGTGGTCAGGATAACTTACCAAATAGCAATGAGTGGAACGAGGTTGTAATTTACTCTTATAAAGATTATATAACGTTACCTCAGCAGGGCAGCCCTATACACGAATGTGTGCAAAGCTTGGCTTCCAACCTTTCCAGAGTTCAAAAGGCATCTTTAGTATTGACTTACTCGGGACTTTGCTTAAAATATACAATACTGTCTTGATGGCTTCACCCCAAAGGTATTCAAGTAAGTTAGTCCTGCTTTACATTGACCGCATCTTGTCCTTTAGGATATGATTGCACCTTTCAGCCACATCATTTTGCTTAGGACTCCCTGGCATAATGAACTAAGTCACTATTCCAACTGACTTCAAATACCTGGCAAATGGACCCTTTTCTTATCCTGCAACCCCATGTCTACCAAAGTATGCCCTTCCCCTTTCAAATCTAACTATCTTTATTGATTTTTCCAATTGGTTCTCAACCTCAATCTTAAAGATCTTGAATTTATCAAAAACTTTAGACTTCTCTTTAAGCAAAAACACATAACCATAGTGGGAATAATCATCTATAAATGTCAAAAAATATCTAGCATTGCATAACATGACTATATAGGGACCACTAACATCTGTATGTATGAGGTCCAATAAACCAAAAGCCCTAGTTGACCCCTTTTTTCTTATCTTGGTCAATTTACCTCTAACAATCAATACATGTTTCTAGATCTCCGAATTCTAGAGTTGGGAGAATGTTATCTTTTATCAATCTCTCAATCCTCTCCCTGGAAATGTGGCCAAGACATTTATTCCACAACATGTATGATGTTTCCTTTATGAAGGCTCTTTTTCAAGTAATAAGTTCAGCAACAAAAGAAGAGGCATACATTTCATTAGGAGTAAGACACATACTATATAATCCATAGGATAAGAAAATAGTTCTGATATATCATGTATTGATAGAAATATTTATAACTGAAGTATCAAATATAAAATGATAATCTTCTTTATCCAAAACTGATATAGAGATCAAGTTCCGTCTAAAAGACCATATACAAAATGTGTCTCGTTAAATTAATACAAACCTCGTATCAAGATTTAAACCTATTACCTCCTACAAACAAAACATCAACCTCTTCATTGTTGTTGACCATCAGTTTCTCCTCCCCCTTAGTCAGCCTTCTCCTGGATGTGAACCCCTGCATCGAGGAAGCAACATGATTAGAAACTCCACTATCTAACTATCAAGAACTTGATATGGTTATAGCTATATTGGATTCACGAATCATATAGGCTAAGGAGTCACTTGACAGTTCCTGGTTGACCTTTCATAACTTGTACTTCGGACAATTGACCTTTCTATGCCACTTCCGTTTATAAAAGAAGCATCTATACCTCATAGAGAATAGCTCTTTAACTAAGGTGCGCTGCTCCATATGAGAAGACACCTTATACCTTTGGAAAAAGTTGTCTGTGAACTCCCTCATTACGATCATGTCTGGCAATCCACTAAGAAGATGATCAGGGATCGACCTCTTGATGGTCAAATAGTACATCCTATTTGACTGCTCCCATGTTGCCATCGCTGCTTTGTCAGCTTCCGAGCTGACATTTATAAGTGGAGGAGGCCTCTCGATGTGCATCGCCATGTTGATGTCAGCCATCTACAGGGCAAACTCAACATCCTTCATCCACTTATTGAAATTGAAACCAGTTAAGGTTTACATTGTGACAGCATTGTTGTTCACAGAAAAGGTGATTGAAAAATAGAAAAGACAGTGTAAAGATCAGTATAAATGTAGGATAAAAACGATACTTAAAGCATTAAAGCAGTATCCATACAAAGAATCTGATCGCACATATTATAAATTACTTGTGGGCTAAATACATAATATATGTAATTAGACCTCTACATGAAAGCGATCAGAGTACAAATCATTAACTCTCATGAAACTATCACTTGTGGGTGAATAGATAATTTAAGTAACAACCTTTCTCCATCTAATGCTTTTATATAGAATAACCAAATATGAGAGCAAAGACATCCTTAGACATGCAAGCGGTACAATCTAAATACTGACTCAAAAGGCCACTGCCACTGTGGTAACTACAACTTTACTAGTACCCAAAAAGACCACAAATAAAAGGAATACATCTATATGTCATCCTCACATTCTATATGGACATAATGTATGTGAAAATTAGCTATAAATGCAAAAACCAAACGCACAGTCGAATAATCACATACTGAAATTGAAAACATCATCTTTAAACTTTATTTGAGACTTTTTTTTTTTAAAATCTCAATGAGAATGTCTATCTTATTTTCCCGAATACCAAACCTACCACACGAGACATAAAACTTTAAGTGTCTCTTTTATATACAACTCGGAGCATGAAAATGCACTAAAAATTAGCTTTAAAAAGCTTCAAATATTTTTCTAGAATCCAATTACCATCGTAATAAATCCAGAAAAATTGAAAAATCACTTCAAAAATTCCTTTGAACTCGAAAACTTACCCAAAAAGACTCGAGATAACTTTATGGGAATTTCTAAAATTTTTCTTTTTTTTTGGTGTTGATGTCAGTGTAGCGTCAACCTGCCCATATAACAGGGCGCGCACCATACGCTAACATGCGGTCACTATATGATGAGTTCATTGCACGTGCCGCCATGTGTCTTGATCCTAGCAATCCACATGTTGGTATGGATGTGCATGCGCCAGCCATCTCCCGCTCATGGGAGCGTAAGTCGTGTGGGATGCAAGCGTTGTTTGTGCCACACACATCCTCCAATGCGTGGTGCCACTTGGCCACACGTGATTGGTGCATGCCAGTCGTACTGCCAATCTACCGGTACTGTACCACTGTCGAGCATGTGCACCAGTGTATCACCCTCTAATGTTAAAGGGTAATTTTTGACAACTTGGAGTAGCTTTTTTACCCTTTGTGTCCTTTTTTCACTCGTTTTTCATAGCTAGCCTTATGTATACTACTTTTGTGTAATCATATACGAAAAAAAAACCAAAAAATGAATCAAAAACTAAGGAAAACCATAATGGATGGAAATAAAAAAACCTTCATTTCTGGCAACCCGATCACGTAATCGCTCTAATACCACATGTAACACATAGTATAGACCTTATTACGCATTTCAGATAGTACATGAAAGGGTTAAAAATGAAGAAAATGTGGAATACCTGATTTTGGTTCCATCCGAGATTCCATAGTAGTTTCTAAGACCAAAACGAGCTCCAATCACCTGGGACCTTCACAGCAAATGTTCCTCAAGACTCAGTTAATGCCTTTCTACAATTTTCTCAGTATGTAAGCTCTCTTAACGGATAAGAGGATCCGTATGCTTACGATTGATATGAGAAACTATAGCAAACCTTAACATTTATATATAGCTTCCATATCATACTTCTCTATTACAAGTTCGATATGGGTCCAGTTCACACTAAAAGCGATCCATTTTCACCCAGACTTCGACCCATCGATTTAGACCATTTATTGAGCCACTTTATTACCCTTGTCTATATCAAATTACGTAATTTAACCGATAATTAATTGAAAAGTCAAATTACAATTAATAGTTGTCCACTTAATAGGAAAAGGATAAAAAGGTCCTACAGTTTCTTAAAGAACAAGTTGATTTGACTGACTTGATATGATAATTCTATCTAAAACATTACTTATATTTCTATATGATGATTGTGTAAGTAGTTTTTTGATTTGATATTTCCAAAGTCTCTCATATAGTGATTGTTATATTTTAATATTACTTATGACATCATTGTCAAGGGTAGCTCAAATGGTAGTCATTAGATATAACATGAATTCAATAGAAGTAGTTGGGTGATCAATATATGATTCATCCCCTTAAATTGATTAAGGAGAATCTTCTGATAGTGTTGATTAGTATTGATTCAAAAAATTCTTAGCCAAATTAATTAAATGATACTTATAAATAGGTTTTAAATGTCATTAGTAAAATCAATCACTAATAGTTAAGAAATAATATACTTGGACTCAAATAAAGTAAATATTAATTTCATGCTCTTTCAAGCTCTATATCTAATTGGAACATTGTGTGATTAAATGATTGAATTATACAAAAAAATCGTGTAAGAAAAGGTGATCAAAACGACTTTGAAATTCGTAATATTTGGGTGATCATGATATATTATTTGACTTCAATCTTTATCTATGGATTTAAACTATTTAATTAAAAAATTAAAGAAGTTTAGTTTATCTAATCTTTAATACAATTTAGGTTATAATTTATATCCATTGCCAACATATTTAGGGACTTAAAAGGTAACATAAAAAGGACAATTGAAGAGAGAAAATATTATTTAATCACGTTGGACTTGATTTTAAAGTTTGAGAACTTTTAGGATCAAATATAAGATACTGATAAATAAGGACCAATATTAGATATTAGATCTTATTTAGATCTAATTGATATTTAAGTTAATTGTAATTCTAATTTAATTTTGATTGAAATTAAAATTAGATTTTACTCTAAAATACCAAAAGGTCCAAGTCCAATTAGATGTGAGCATAAGCTCTAAAGGAGTTAACACTTCTTACTTCCCCTGTAAAGTTCTTTCAACAAGTTTGTATAGATATTGTTAGAAGTCAGATACTTATGCCACTATTGTAATAGTGATAGACCTCTTTTAGAAAGTGGTTTATGGGCAAATCTAAGGAAAGAATCAAACTTTATAATAAGGTGTAAATTTACATTTATGTTTTATTATGTTTATGCATCAATCATGTTATAGAGTTTAAAGTGATCCTTGCTTTTGAAAATTAAATAAAAAGTTTTTATTCGTTGACTGTAGCATTGAATCAGGCCTCGATGTCTAAATATTGATATCATATTCATCTTTAATTTTGTAACTTAACTGTTATTGTTCATCAATTTGGAATTAAAAGTTGCAAATGTATTTGCCAATAAAACTTGATTTGATCGAAATTAAAAAGTTGATATTCATTTTGACTTTTAGAAACTTAAATCCCTTAGATGTAATCAAAGTATTTATTTCAGATGAATTCCCATATTATTAAAGCAATGAACTTCAAACCCCTAATATTAAATTTGGAAATTGAAAATTCATAATAAGGCAAAGGTGACAAGTAGCTTCTTAGCTTTTAGAGCTTGTGAAGCTAGGTTTTTTTTAAGGAGGAAAGCGATTGTTTGAACATGTGGACAAGTTATTCTCTAATTGAAAGAAAGTATTCCAAAGCTTAAATTAAATTATTCTAAGTTAAGATTATTTGGTAATTGAGTTAGTAGAAATCATACCATGGATTAGTGTAATCTATACTATATTAACCTTAAAATCATAATAAACTAATTCTATAGTAATATAAAGTTTTAAAATTGTTTTAAATTGGAAAGGGTTTTTCTAATTATATTCGAATGTCTTGCTTATTAAATTTTTTAAAAAGGGTTTTTTCTAAATTATAATAAGTAAGAGTAAATTTTATTAAAAACTTTTTAAAATAATTTTATTAAAAGAGACAAGATAACTATAAATGGTTTCTGATTGAATTTGAAAATTATTTTCAAATTTAAATAAATTTCTATTTAGAATATAAACGTAATTTATTTAGGAATTAATGAGCATACTCTAATTTAATTATCCAAAGAGTTAAACTATTATTTTAAATTATGAAGATCAACAACAAGATTCAAATAAAGCTTAATGTTTTATGCATATAATTTCATTGCCTTTGTATGAGAAATTACATATTTTATTTATATGTTTGATATATTTTCATTGCATAATGAATTGTATGTTTAAATATATGTCATTTTATGTTGGTTAAGACCATCAAGATTTGAATTCCTTGTTAAATATTAAGTACGCATTCTGAGCGTGATTCTTACATTCCATTATTTAAGCGAAAAACTATAGTTCTATTTATTTTAAGGTTTATTAAGTAACTTAAGGCATCTTTAACCTAAATATAATTTATATTAAATTAATGGGTTCTATTTAACTAAAGTTATATGATTTGGAAGAGTGATTGAGACGTAATTGATAAAGATGTTGTCTACTTAATTTAAGTTAAGATGAGACGCTCTGAAATTCTAGAGAGAGAAAAGGTGACGGAAGTGAAATACGTTACGCAATCTTTCACTGGTTCGGGGAAGTGCTGGTATTTTGAGTGGGCGAAATGGAAACCCTCAACCACGAGGGGAAACAATCCAAATGCAGTCGGACGATAGAGGGGAATCCCTCCCCGACGCCTGCATTATCGTACAATGCTACGGTATAGGGTCATTTGCGGGGGGATAGTCCATCGGAAGAGGAAGTTTGGCCTGAAGAGGAACCTATCGAGATTGAGGAGGGAGACATCCTGCATCTCACAAGGGCGAATGCGGAGGGCATAGTGTTGTCCCACCATTTGAAGGAGAAACTCGGTAAGCAATGGGTGAAGGCGGTGATCGTTAAACTACTTGGGCGTCACATCGGCTACTGCCTCTTGCACTCTCGTCTGAAGGCCCTATGGAATCTACGTGGCCCGATGAAGCTTGTAGACTTTGAGAATGACTTCTACCATGGCAACTTCGTGCATAACAATGATTATTTCCGTGCCCTTACAGACAGGCCTTGGATAATATTCGGTCACATATTAACAGTGCAATGCTGGTTCTTCGAATTCCGGCCATCACTGGGAGTGCTTACTAGGGTTGTAGTTTGGATCAGATTTTCGAAACACTCCATCGCCCGTTATCATCCTCTGATCCTTATAGCCTTTGAAAATTTGGTAGGGAAAATCGTGAGGATCAATGAAGCCACACGTCATGCATAGTGTAGTAAATTCGCCAGGGTGGCTGTGGAGCTTGATCTTTGCAACCCAGTCTAGTCCTGCATTGAGCTTGATGGCGAAACCTTGAAGGTGGCGTATGAAGGGCTGCCACACCTGTGCTATTCTTATGGCCGAGTGGACCACGACACCAGTGGACACCTGACGAAAATGGCCTCTCCTGCCCCCACTACTCATCCGTCTTCTAGCATGAACACTGGTGAAGGAGACAAGACGAATCAGGGTAGCGAAACGCAGCAGGTGTTCGTGTCCTCCACTGACTATGGCCCCTGGAGACTGGTCCAACGCCGAGGACCACCGGCGAAGGCATCGAGGCAGGGCAGGGAGCCTCCTACACACCAACGGTTAGAACATAGTAAAGTGGATAATAGGTTTATAGTTCTGCCAGAGGAGGATATTGCGGGAGCAGGGGGTACGAGCATTGTAGGAACAACAGTTACTTCTAGTGTAGCTGGGATGGGACAGCACCTTAAAGTCCCTGGGCTGACGGTGCAAGCCAAGAAGCATGCCTTGGGAGTGTATGGGACTGGGCCATGCAAGCCCATACGGGCTGAAGCACACGGAACCTAGCGTGGGCCGCACCAACCAGGCCAAGGCATAGGGCCCATGGCCATTGAACTGTCCACACAAGGCCCGATAAACCAATCTCCACTTCAACTCCACCGACTGTCACGGCCTAGCACATTGCTGTTGCGCTTTCTTCCCATACCGAAATGATCTGTGACAGCCAAGTTCTCCTCCTTAATGCTCCAATGGACCAGTCCTAGCTCATGGAAGGAATCGAGGGGCCCGTAAATGTGGCTAGGCCTCGAGAGAGTCGAACCACCCGACTAGGCAGAGGGGTTTGATTGGATGATGGCCAATCCCCTAAACGTGGAGTCCGCCGAGGACCCGGATCAACAATCGCACGGTACTGGGTCACCCGAGGAATACCAAGTCCATGAGGGAACCCCCTCAGCATAGTTATGTTACTCAATCCCCCTGATTTATCATTATGTTAGTTCTTATATGGAACTGCCAAAGGGCCGGGAGTGCCTAATTTCTTATTATATTACAGAATCATCTTAGTATATATAGGCCGAGCATTCTCGCGCTATTGGAACCACAGATTATTGGTCCCAAAGTGGATACTGTCATGCAAAAACTAGGTTTTAACTATTCGTTCTGTGTCAAAGCGGTGGGTTACTAGGGGAATCTAGCTATTTTGGTCCAAACCCTTCGAAGTTTCAATTCTCCTTACCCATTGCCAATTTATTCACACGACTGTCCGGGTTGACCAATGTAATTTTGATTTCACTATAGTTTACACTAGTCCCCAGCTCTCCTCATAAAAACATCTCTTGCCCCTCCTAGGGTGGGTGAGTAGTCTTCGGTCCAGACCTTGGATTGCGGCCGGGGATTTCAACTCTAAGCTAGAAAGTTCAGACAAACTGGGTGGCGTCGCAAACTCTAGGGTTGTGTCGGCTCCATTTCGCGACTGGGTGAATGGGAGTGGATTGCATGATTTGGGATACACTAGATCAAAGTTTATGTGGCGACGAGGCCCAGTCCAGGCCAGACTAGACCGAGTTTTTGGTTCTATAGACTGGTTAGAGGCTTTCCCCAACTCTACGATCCAACATCTTCCGTTCCTCAGATCGAACCACCAGCTGCTACTGTTGTCACTAGTCGGTCCAGATTCCAGGAATAGGGGACCCCCACCGTCCCGATTGAAAAACGCATGGATCACCCACAACGGCTTTGACAGGGTGGTTGCAGCACACTAGTCTCCCCATGAGGAGACTGTGAGTAAGGCATTACAAACTCTTTCCCACCATTTGACGACCTAACATAAGTCCGAAGTTGGGAGTTTCCGATCTCGGAAGAAACATCTAATTGCCTGGTTGGAGGGCATTCAGCAAGCTAGACAGACCACAATTTGGACTATATGTTGGCTTTGGAAGATCATCTTAGTAAGGAACTAGTTCAGGTGCTGTGTAAGGAAGAGTTGTGTTGGCATCAAAAAGCGAGATGTGACTGGCTTTCCAAAAGGGATCGTAATGCAAAGTACTATCACACAGTTACTCTTGCTAAAAGAAACCAACTAAGGGTTAAATGGCTTAATGTTGTATCAGATCCTATCCAATTGTGACTTCTAGCTAGTACTTATTTTGTCTAGCTTTATATGAGGGAACGGAGAAGCTCTGGGCCATTTCCGACATCAGGCTCCTTTCCGGAACTATCCACTAAGCACATACATGACCTTAAGCTACCCGTACATAATTGCGAGATTAAAAATGCGGTCTTTGGCCTAAACCCCAATAAAGCCCCTGGAGTGGATGGGTTTAATACACTCTTCTTCCAAAATCAATGGCATATGATCCGGTCATTGGTAGTGGAGTTTATCCAGAAAGTTTTTCGAATGGAACGGTGGGACAAAGAGCTGAACCAAATACTCCTAGTTCTAATTCCTAAAGTCCCTTCCCCGTCCAATATCTCCCAATTTCAGCCCATCAGGCTTTGTACAGTGAGGTACAAAATAATTTCAAAGGTCCTAGTCAACCGTTTGAAACCTCACATGAACCATCTGGTTGCGGCAAATTAATGTAGTTTTATCTCGGGTTGCCACATTTTGGACAATATCATCATCGCTCAGGAGATTATCCACTCCATGGGGAACTTTAAAGGCAAAACTAGATATCTAGCGCTTAACGTCGACCTGGAAAAAGCCTACAACCGTCTCAACTGGGCTTTTATCCAAGATACTCTCCTCGATATTGGTCTGCCAACCCCCCTAATCATAGCCATCATGCAGTGTGTCACGACCGTCTCCATGCAAGTCATGTGGCAAGGCATCCCTTCCGAGCCTTTTCATCCTTCTTGGGGAATCTATCAAGGGGACCCGCTCTTGCCGTATCTCTTTGTGTTGTGCATGGAACGGCTGGGGCACCTTATCTCCAAATAAGTGGCTCAAGGTTACTGGAAACCAATCAAGGTGAGTCGTACGGGGCCCCCCATTTCCCATCTCTTCTTTGCGGACGACCTCGTTTTGTTTACCAAAGCCACGGTAACCCAAACGTAGGTGATACAGCAGATGATGGATGCGTTTTGCTAGGCTTCGGGCCAACAAGTTAGCGTGAATAAAACGAAAGTTTTTTTTCCAAGAATGTACCACGATTGGAAATGTGACGGCTGAGTCAACTTATGCAAGTGTCTTCTACTCACAACCTCAAGAAATACCTAGGAGTACCGCATCTTCATGAGCGTACGACTAGGCGCACGTATCAATACCTACTAGATAAAGTGTAAACCTGACTTGCAGGGTGGCAAGCCTGGACTCTGTCCCTCGCGAGACGGATTACTCTTTCCCAATCGGTCATTGGGGCCTTGCCAACCTTTATCATGCAAACCGTGAGACTCCCGTGACAGCTCTGCGATGAGATCAAGACGATTATGCACAAATTCATCTAGGGATCGACGGGAGGGCAACACAAACCGCATCTGGTGAAATGGGAGGAAGTGTGCCGCCCAAAAGCAGTAGGGGGCCTTGTGCTAAAGAGATTACAGTCTTCCAATGATGCCCTCCTCAACAAACTAGGATGGGAGTTGATCATGAACCCCACGACCTTATGGGTTAGGGTCCTCCAAGCAAAGTACCGCTTGGACACCCATACCATTCCCCTTTCGGTAACTCGAGCCAGCGCCTCTACCTGTTGGTGAGAAATCGTCGCAGCCTGGCCAGTGGTATGACATATCCAACTCTGGGTAGATAACTGGCTGCCAAATAGGGGACCACTCATTGAACGTGTGATAGACAATCTTCCGGAAAGTGCTGTATACCATACCGTGTCGGACTATATCACTGCAAATGGGGAGTGGCGATGGAGCTCATTACTCCAATACCTACCCGAAGCTGTCTACTTGGATATTACCGTAATACAACCACTCAGTGTGCAAATGGAGGAGGACTTTATCATATGGGGCCCTACTCCACATGAAAGATTCACCGTGGCATCCGCTTACGGCCTTATTGAAGACCAAAGTACGGAGGTCGATCACAGGATTTGGGACCTCATCTGGCAATGGCCTGGGCCTCAACATATTCGAGCCTTCCTATGGCTGGTGGCCAAGTCAAAATTGCTCACCAACCAACAACGAGTAACCAGGCGTCTTTTCGGAGATAACAGCTACCATGTTTGCGGTCACGAGGAAACTATCCTTCATGTCTTACGCGATTGCCAAAGAGTGCGCCCATTCTGGCGTCGATTCCTAGCTGCAATGGTGACTAAGGGTTTTTTCACTCAAGCGCAGGAGCAGTGGCTGAGGTCTAACCCCAGGCAACAAAACCGTGTCTATCAGGTCGGGTGGGACCGGATATTTGGCATTGCCAGTTGGTATCTTTGGAAATGGCAGAACCACAGTATATTTGAGGACGATTTTAGTTGGCCAGCGACTGGGTTGAGGTTCGTATGGGAATATGTTGAATGGATTGAGTGAGCGCGAATTATTGAATCCAGAGTGTTCCCTCAGCATGGGTTAACCCCGGGTCAATCGATTGGATGACTCAAACCACCCGAGGGTTGGGTCAAACTAAACACCGATGGGGCGGTCAAACAGGCTCCCCACCTCACCACTGCGGGGGGCCTAATCTGAGACAACCTCGGCCAGTGGTGCGGAGGGTTCCTCCACAACATTGGTGGGGGTTCCCCGCTCACAGCTGAGCTTTGGGGAGTCCACTAGGGTCTCACGTTAGTATGGGAGCGGGGCTATCGACGTATTGTCGTTGAAGTGAATTCCCTACAGGTTATTAATATTCTCTCATCTTCCAATCTCGTTCTGACTGAGAATCATGTTTTGACTGCAGGTATCCGAGAATTGCTTTACCGTGATTGGGAGGTGACGGTCCAGCACGTATATAAAGAAGGAAACCAGTGTGCGGATCATTTGGATGAGCTTGCTGTCTTATCCTGCCCAGGCTTGCATTTCATCCAGGAGTCTTCGCTTGTCCTTACTAAATTTCTTGAAAATGATACGCACGAAATTCTGTATCACCGTCTATGAGCTAGATTAGTTTCCTTTTGTTCGCAAAAAAAAGATAAACCAAATTTAAAACCCACGAGATAGATTATAGTAATCTTTTCAAAAATAGTAGTGAAGACTATTTTTCAAATAAAATAGTTGGAGTAACCAAATATATAAATAAAGTCTTAATTTTATTTGGTTATCATAACATATAACCTATTATTTGCTTTCTTTACAATTGTTTTGTTCTGAGGAAAAATTAAGTTTGTTTAGTATATTTGATATTAAATGTTAGTAAACCAAATTTCTTGGGCATAGGTTAAGTTTTAAGAGTTCTCATAGTTAGATAAGAAAGTAGTACGTCCATTATGCAATTTTACTATTAATCCCTATTAAGGGTTTAATGAAAAGGTTTTAGACATATATCATACAGATGGCAAAATGTAATGAAAGTTTGAGTTAGTTAATTTCTCATAAACTTTAATGAAAATATATAAGATGGATGTCAACATAGTGATAGTAAAATGCAAATAGTTGCATGGATTAGGATTGAAAGATATTGTACCTTGATGGAACCATTTTTTCTTAATTTAAGTTGCTAAAAATATAAACATAAACTATAATTAAAGTTATTGACTTTGGTATGATAATAGTTGTTAGTAGAAGAATAGCGATTGTATGAACTTTCTTGCTTATATGAAACATGATAAAGACTATATATATTTTAGTTTCATAATTTTGAATAGTTAAAACTAAGTTTAAATTCAAAATTATGATACTATTCAAGTCATAATAAGAAATAGATAGTTGAGTAAAAATATTTGATCTAAGTTTATACAAATAATTTGAATGTGATGGATCAAATGAGACTTACATTTAACATAAGTGGAAAAGAATGAAAAGTTAGATGACTAAGACTATCCTTTCATATCATGTTAGCTAAATCAATATATAAGGTCGTATATATTTGGAAACAGTAAGGGTAAGACTACGTGCTACAAAATCTCCCCAGACCCTGCATCCTAGCAGAATTTAAGCTGAGTATTTTTTTTAAGGTCGTATATAAGGATATATGTATGCTTTTATTATAAATCATATGAAACTTGTTACGTTGAAGAATGACCAAATAAATCTTTGGTGAAAGTATGATTACGATATTGAAATGTTAAATTATATACATATGATATAGGGGATGTAACAATAATTCATAAAAGGATTAATACTCAAATGTTTTAAAATTTACTAATAAAGTTATATGATATAGTCATATGTATTAAATAAAATATTGATAACTAGAATTGAATAAATTTTAATGTTTCATACATATAATTTCATTATCTTTGCATAAGAAATTGCATATTTTATTTATATGTTTGACATATTTTTGGTGCATATTGAATTGTATATTTAAATGTTTAACATTTTATATGTAGGTGTGTTTAATAAGACCATCAAAAGTTAAATCTCTCATTAAATATTAAGTACTCATTAAGAAAATAATATTATCTTCTAGTATTTAAGCATAAAATTGTAACTCTATTTATTATATGACTTATTGAGTGACTCAATATCCATATTTTATGTTAAATTAATGAATCCTACATAACTAAATTTATATGATTTAGATGAGTGACTCATAAGATGTAATTGATAAAGATGTCATCTACCTAATTTAAGTTAAGATAACTTGTTAGTAACTTATTAAGGCCTATTAGAAAGATTAGAATTATCTTTTCACAATAGTAGTTAAGGCTATTATTTCAAATAAAATTGTTGGATTAACCAATATGAATAAAGTCCTAATCTTATTTGGTTCTCATAACATATAACCTATTATTTCCTTTCTTTATACTTGTTGTGTTTAGAGTAAAAACTGTCTTTGCTTATTATAGTTGATATTAAATGTTAGTGAACCAAATTTCTTAGAAATGTGTTATATTTGAGCAGAGTTCTCAAAGTTTGATAAGAAAGTAATATGCCTTGTATTACTTTTTCTATTAATCCCTATTGAGGATTTAGTGACAAAGTTTTATAAATATGATAATATCATATAGATGGAAAAATGTAATGAAATTTTGAGTTCACTAACATCTTATCAATTTTAATGGCAACATTAAGATGGCTGTCAACACCATGATATACAATGCAAATAGTTACATAAAGTAGAGTAGAAATGTTTAACATCTTGATTTAATTGTTTCACTCGATCTAACCTACTAAAAACTTAAATATAGTCTACAATTAAAGACAAAATGTTGAATTTTCTCTTCTATATGAAATATGATAAAGAATGTGTAATTTTTAACTAATGTTTTTAAGTATTTGATACTAAATTTAGATCTAAAATTATTATAACATTCACGGCATGATAAGAAATAGATTGTTGATATAAGTACTTGATTTAACTTTATGTAAATAGTTTGTATGTGTTGAATCAATAGAGACTTATGCTTAATATAAGTGGAAAAGAATAAAAAGTTAAATGACTAGGGCTATCATTCTATGTCATGTTGGTTAATTCAATATAATAAGAATCATAAAGTTCTATACAATGATATATGTATGCAATAATTTCTTATAATGATTTGTTTGATTTATTTATTTACTTGTCTTCTTCCTTGTTAGTGTATTTATTAACTTATTTTATCTTTTTTTCTTATTGTTTACCTTGTTTTATATTTATTGTATTATTATTATTATTGTTGTTGTTGTTATTATTGTTGTTGATGTTGTTGTTGTTGTTATTGTTGTTGTTGTTCTTGTAGTTGTTGTTATTGTTGTTATTATTGTTGTTGTTGTTGTTTTTTTATATTATTATTATTATTATTATTATTATTATTATTATTATTATTATTATCATCATCATCATCATCATCATCATCATCATCATCTTTTTTTATTTTTTATTTTTATTACTTAATTATTTTAATATGTATATGTGTATGTATGTCTCTCTCTCTCTCTTTATATATATATATATATATATATATATAGATCTATTAGAAATAAACTCTCAACTGGTTAGGGATAAGGTTGTGTACTTTTAGACTTCCCTAGGTTTGGCGATTAGCAAGACTTTCACTGTGTTGTTGATGTTATTGTATAAAATTTATAAAACTTGTTAAGTTGAAGAATGACCAAATCAACCTTTGGTGAAAGTATGATTATGGTATTGAAATGTTAAAAATTGGTGAAAGAATACATATGATGTATGATATGTAATAATATTCATAAAAATAGATGAATATTTTCATTTCATTAAATTTACTAATGACTTATATGATATAGTCATATTTATTAAATGAAGTATTAATTAAAATCTTGAAAAGTTCAGATATTTAAATATCAGTATAAATAAAATATTGTGAATGTCAAAGCACTTCGATAAGATTGATGTGGTGAGACCTAAATTTTTTTGGTTATCTATAAGGAATGAGATTAGCTAGTGAATACCTTCATAACTAAATTCCACGATAGTACAAATTTATATAACGAGGAAAATCCAATATGAGATATTGTATGATACAATATTTATTTTTTATTGTTATGCCTAGTACAACAAATTGCCTTTAGTAGTTACTATCAAATCTATTATATGAATTCTATATTAGTTATAGAATTGTATGACTTTAAAAGAGTCAATGTTAATGATTTTGGGATGTGATGCTCATTTTAAGTATGTATTATCTAATAAGTCTAGAACTAAATTGGGTAATGGAAATTTATCTAAAAGGATAATATAATTTTACAAATCTCTATTGAATACAATATTTATTTTCATTCATACTTATAAGAGAATGGTTCTTAAGATAAGTAGTAGGAGTAAGATGAAGTTTGAAAATTTCAACTCTCATAACAGTATGTCCAGATGGAACTAGTGCCTTGATTGATACATTTGATGTAAAATGGAAAGGTTACAAAAATATTGAAAGATTCACTTTCATAATAAATTCAAAGACTTCTTTTAGAGATGATTGCGGATTTATCATGTCTATAAAAAGATTAATAGAGTATATAGAGACATACTATTCATAGATAACAACAATTTACATTTTCAATTGTTGAACATATAATAGTCCTAAAACAACTCTTATGAATATGAAAAGGTAATAATTTAACTTTAAGAATTAAATCTATATAGATACATACAAAAGTTGTTTACCTATTCTAGTCCAATTATATAAATAATGTACTAAAAGTGTTCAATTTTTAAGATATCTAATACTTATGAAGTATTAAAGATATCTATTATTCTATATATGAGTTGATATTTAGGTTTAAGATTACGAGGATAATAACTTTAGTTTGGAAAAAATAAGTTATTAATTGTTAAGGTATAACTTACTTAGAATAATATTACTTTGAGTTAGAAATATTCCAACATAGCATCAATGACCAATCAAAATATAATACATTTTTCATATAGTTGAAATGATCATTTGGATCAAGAAGTTCCTTAGTGAATTTAGGGTATACTTGGTTAATGGGTATGGGAAAGAAGGTATAGGTAAGGAATGAATTCCACATGCTTGGTAAGGTATTATGACTAAATGAACAGTAATTTCATTCCTAATTTTTTAGTATTAGTCCATACATTTGACATGCTTCTTGTTGGCGGCTTTTTACTCACTCCAAACTCTTCCTTGCCCTCAATCTCCTATTTTGTCTTACGATTCTTTGTTAATCAGTGGCTTCTTGTTTGGGGCTTTATGGGTTTCTTTGGGTTTTCTTCAATCTTTGCAAGTTTAGACTTTAAAGACTTCCTCCTCCATTCCAACTCTTGATTCCTATAAAAGGTAAGGATTATCTTTGCATTAGTGAATCGAAATTATCCATTTTAGTATGTTCAAGTAATCATTTTTGTCTGGATTTTTGTTCTTGTAGAAATCAATTATTTGTGCCCATAAATTTACTTTCCTGCTTTCATTCTCTAGTTGTTTGTTTCATTTCTTCTACAATATTGACTGACTATATTAACTTTATCTGTGGCTTCTTTGTTTCTGTTGAGTGTGGGAGCTATTTGGGACACCCAACAAAGACTGACTTATAACCACAACGCTCCTTATGATCCCAATCCTAAACCTAAAAACTTCGATCTTTTACCGACCACAATAGTTGGAACCACTCCCAGTGTTACTTTGTCAGCTCAGACTGTTTCGGAGCTTCTCAAGTGCAACATTAATGGCCAGAATAATGATCGCTTGAGCTCTCTTAATTGTTCCCTGAAATGTAAGGTAAAGAAAGAAGGAATTTTGTTTGTGTTTTGGCTGATGGGGTGGATGGATTTGGACAAATAATTTGTCTTTTTTTTTCTTTTTGACGAGCTTATGTTTCAACTTTCACTTATTTTTGTGTTGGGTTTATTAGTTTTCTTTGAGTTTTTCTTTTATGGTTCTTTTTAGGCTAGTTGGCAATTGAATGATGCATCAGTTCCTATTTGCTTGAGTTCTTTAACTGTTACCGATCTTAATTGAAGAAAGACAGGAGTTTATGATTATACAATGCATAGAGTTGTTTTGATCGAGTCATTTTGTCACCTAAAGATAGGAGTTTATGATTATACAATGCATAGGGTTGTTTTGATCGAGTCATTTTGTCACCTAGAACTTAAATGGCTAATATTTTAACTGGAATTTCTATGTTGCGTTATAGTATAAAATGACGATTTATTTATGGGATATGAGAGATGGCTACCTAATCCTCTAAAAGTGGAAAAGCCTAGATCAGTTTTTAATTCAGCCACATTAGTATATATTGGTGACAACATAAATGAGGTGAGCACTTGCCTTTAGTTCATGAAAATATTTTCTTAATTTTATAGTATAACTTTAAATATTTATGCATGAAAGCATCTGGGTTCGTTTCCTTTCTTTGATGCACTGCTTCAGAAACTTTGTCAGTGAGAATTTCCTGACAATAGAAGAAAGGTGCATAGAAGATTCTATCTTCATTGTATTTGGTCGATATATATTCAAAATTTAATGATTGAGCATTGATTCGAGTCATTAATAGAAAATCGGAAAGAACACGGCGACTCTTTTGTTATAAGAAAGCTGATACGATTGTCATCTTTTTTATTTTCAACCTAGTAATTTTGCATTAATTGAAGACTTTTGATTGAGGTATTGTGTGTAGCTATGATATTTACATCATTTGCATTATTAGAGGAATGTAAATTGAATTAAACTATGTTACTTGATTTTACTATAGTAATGAGATGGTGGGTATTATGATTATGTTAATAGATTGCAGAATATTTTGGATGATTAAATTATATTTTGAAGAGATTATGTAACTAATGATATGTTAATGTAAGAAAATGCTAAAGTATTTTTTTCTTCAAGAGCTATTGGAAAGGGATACTGCAATATACTTTTTTTAACATTCTGTCATTATAAATAGGGTGCATAAGTTAAATATAATCAATTAAAATATATTTAAATTTTGATATAAAACAAAAATTTAACAAATTTTTATTTCTCAACATTTTTAACAAACTAACTACCATCACTAGTAATGATAATCATTCTTTCATCTTAACTAACCATTATAATTAATGAAAGAATTCTACAAAATTCTCTGTAATAAGCATTTACTTATAACTTTAATCTTAATTATTATTATAATAAAGAGAAAACACCTAAATACGTACGTAAGGTCTCATTATATATTTAAATACGTAGTTATGTGTTTTCTTTTTATTATTATAATAATAATTAAGATTAAAGTTACAAGTAAATGCTTATTATAGAGAATTTTGTAGAATTCTTTCATTAAACTACTGTCTCAGTAGTAGTATGATTGTCATATAGGAATATGATATAAGATACTTAAGCAATTGGCTTAGTGAAAGTGAGGTATTGTTGTTTTTATCCTATAGTCATTTGGTTGATTGTAGTTTTAATTGCAGACTTGTTTAAAAAGACCTTTTATCTTATGCAAATTTGTTTATTTATTTGATGTATAAGATAAAATTCATGAGATAAATACATATTGCAAATAAAATTATGACAAGATCATGAGTATGATATTCATATTTTATTTTATTCAATTATCTTTAAACTGTTTTTAGTCAATTATCTTTAAATTATTCTTAGTTATTATTCTATTGGAACTAGATATTAATGGAACATAAAGACTAACACAAGTTATGATTTTTCTTTATGAAGGAAATAGCAGATCTCATAGACTAAAGTATATATCCACTTAAATAAATATGTAGACTCTTTGCTAGAGAACAAATTCATTAAATTGACTTAACATTAAAATTCCATTTGGAATATTACTTATATGTCTATAAAAATTCTCATTAGATGATTATATAAGTGATTTGTTGACTTGAAATCTCTAAAGCATTTTATATAAGGATTGATCTATTTTGATACAACTTATGACCTATCATTGTCAAAGGTAGCTCAATTGGTGGTTAAATATAGTACAAGCTATATAGAAGCAGATGAGAGATCAATATAGAATTCATCATCATAAAATAATTAAGGAGCATGTTTTGGTATTCTTGATTAGTATTGATTGGAAAATCCTTGACAAGGTGGAATGACACTTAGAAATAGTTTTCAAATGTCGTTAATAGAATCAATTACTAATGGTAAAGAACTAATATGATTGGACTTAAATAGGGTAGACATTAATTCTAAACTTTATGCCTAACTAGAATGTAGCAGGATGAAAAGATTAAATTGTACAAAAAATATAAACCAAAAAGTAGTCAAAACCACTTTGACGTTGCTAATATTCGAATGATTATGAGTATTGTTAGATATCTTGATTTATATTTATATTTTTTCTTTAATTAAATAATTAAAAAAGTTTGATTTATCTCATCTTAAATACAATTTAGAGTTATATTTTATATCCATTGCTAAGATATTTTTAAATTTAATAGGTTCACATATAAAGAACGATTGAAGAGACAAAAGATAGTCAATTTAAGTTAGACTTGATTGTAAAGGTTAAGAAACTTTATGATTAAATATAAAATAATTGATAAATACGGACTAATATTAGATATTGAATCTTATTTAAGCCTAATTGATAGTTGACTAGAATTAATTGTATTTCTAATTAAATCTAATGAATTTAGATTCCAACTAAAGCACCAAAAGGTCCATGTCTTATTATAAATAAGTATAAACTCTAAAGAAACTAACACTTCTTGCTTACTCATCATTATACTTCTTGTATAGTTCTTTGAACTAGTT
>JAOSBO010000005.1:39150541-39171960 GCA_027563915.1 Erythroxylum rotundifolium
TAATAATAATAATAATAATAATAATAATAATAATAATAATAATAATAATAATAATAATAATAATAATAATATATGAAAACCCTAGTTAGTTTCATAAATAAATCCTTACCAATCCCAACTTAACTTAATCATGATTATAATTTATATTACAATCCTTCCATATTGAAATTCATAAAAAATGTTTTTATCTAAGTCTTTCCTTCACAGATATGACCTTGGACATAGTCGAGGATCTCACCGATTCTCCTTTATGAACTCTTCCATGCCTATGCACTAAAATATGGATCCTTCTAGATCTTTGTATATATGAACATGATTTAGGACATAATCATGTCTTAAATAGTGACTTTTTAAATCTTCTTTGTAATCCCATTTCTTAAACTGTGTCTTTCTATTAATACTCAACCATATGAGCATGCTTATGCCTTTAATCCATGTCTTAACCTATGTATTTCATAAAAGAAAACACTATTTCCCATTCTGTGTTCACTCAAGGACTTCTAAGAAACAACTATTTTCTTTCTAAAATTTCAAGACAACATTCCTATATATATGAGCGATATATAACAGGCATTGATGCAAGCATGACTAGACCAAATAGGTGATCCATTACATGTAGGCTTTGCTTAATTACAAAAGTTAGAGTTGGTGCATATTTGGAGGAAAACACTTATCTTTGGTTGAACATAACCTCTAGCGTAGTTGTGAACCAGATTATGTCTTGTTTCATAAAGTTATAGAAGGATCCACAATCTCATACACGAGTCAGTTCCCAACCATACCTAACTTTGCAATGACACAAGAGGATCCACGATTTTAGATCTTAGGTATGGGTGCATCTTAAATTGTAGCCATTGATGTTAAAAAATCTTGTAACTTATATACTTGGCCTATAGTCATGTCCTAATTCATACTCATTTGCCTTATTTTTATTTTATTTTAAGGCATATTTCTTTTCAATTTTAGATATTTTAGATATATTTATTATTTTGAGTTGTTAAAACTTCTTTCCCTTGTTCATCATTGAAATTCAAAATTATTAGAGAATTCATTCTTTGTAGCATTTAAATATTTTACATATTTGGTTCTTAATTCTTTATAATCAATTGGTTAATTATTTTAAGCATCCTTTTTAGCTTTCCTATGTCTGTTCTTTTATGTGTTTTCTCTTAGGTTGATTCACACTAGTTGGTATTAAAGCTTAGCTCAAACTCAAGTATGGCCTTTTTTTTCATTTCTGTATCATTCAAAGTCTATCTTATTTCTTATGCAAACAAAAAGTAGAAATTGTGTTCTCTATGATTCCTTTTTGTTATATTGCAATATATTATTAATTTTAAACTGTCAATAAAAAAAGTAATTCCAATATCTTCTTATTTTAAGGATTATCTATTATTCATACTAATTATTCATGTGATTGAGAAATAAAAGAAAAGTAATGCAAGAACAATTACCTCTTGAAAATCATTCCTAAATATAGTTTGAAGCTGTTATTAATCTCCTTACTAAATTGATTTCAATATTTCTTATTTAACTTATGATTTTTTTCCTTTTTGACTAGTAGTTCTAAGATTTTTGACTTTACGAGGTTAAATTCTTATTTAAATTTATCTAGTTCCTTAAGGAACTTATGAATGTAGAAAAAAGTGAAAAAGGCTAAAGAGTATGAGATCAGTACCGAGAAAATACAAGAAAAAAGATACATTGAAACACAAGTGAATTCAATGACATTAATTGAGAGAAACATGTTAGAGAGTGTTGGTTACTATAAACACTTTTTTGCAGGTTAACTTATGTATAATCAGGATAGAGATGAAGGGGGATGGAACGATGACGCATTCATGATTCAAGCTATACAACAATAGTTTGAGCGTATAAGTATGGTGTTTGATGTGATTAAAAAAATCAAACTAAGTTGCAAGATACTATTATAATCAACGTACAAAGGGAATAACAACATCGTTGTCTACTTCTTAAGGTCATTCATACCCTAAAATTTCGTACAAATATGCAAATTATCGAGTGGATTGCTTTGAAAGCTTACTAGTCTTCTAATGGGATTTTCTTCCCTATACCATTAAAAAACTATTATTAATCTCAGCTAAAGCTTATGCATTACCACCACAATTGATTTCTCTATTGTTGCACTCATTCTTTTGTCTTAGGGAAGGATCAAAAGGGGATTCAAAATTAAAGGAATAAGTTATTTTGTCTAATGAACTCTATATTATAGGGGGAACTTGCCTAAAATTTAGCTCCAAAAAATGTGTTTCTAATTAATGATAAGGGTGCATCATTAAACAAGTTAAAGTTGCCCCAATATTACTCATTTTGATCCATTTGATTTAACATTTCATATGGAACAGAACTAGCTATATTACTAAGATTCATTAGCTTATCATAAAATCTAGTTTTGAAAGTTTTACCCACTAGAATCCAAGCTTTCCATTGTTAAAGCAATGTTGGACACTATTGACATGATACTTTGACATTGTCTTAGACCAAAGTATCATCATTTCCTAACCTATGTGTAGGAATTTCATCTAGAAGCATCTTGTTTAAATCTATGCTTATACATATCCTTGCATATTAAACCCTTTTCCTACAAAAGTTGACTTCATCCAAACAAAATTGATCTCCCAAATAGTTGAGCAACAAGCTTAATCCCTTAGTAGACTAATACACTAAAAGGATTTGGTGAAAGTTCACCAATAAAGGAATTTGTTTCTTTTCCAAGTCTTCAAATTTAATCATTGGTTTCTACATTTGTAAGAATATAGGCAAGCTATTAAAGTGCTAAGAGAACTATTCAATTACCTTCAACGTAGCCTTATTAGAAGCAAACTTGAAAAGGATCAAGTGGTCTTCATTAGACAACGCTTCAACTAACCATTTAGATTTTCAAGTTTCATTACCCATGCCTTAAAGATTAGGAAAGTTTCATTCTTTCCATAAATAAATTGAATATTGTTAAGGCCCAGCTTTAACCCCCTCCTTCAAAACCTTTAATGAAGGTGAAATAAGTGAGAAACCATTATACACAACCAATGGAATGTTTCACAGTGAAAGTGAAGAAGTATCACCAAGCACAAACTTCCATCTCAAAGGCTTATGTCTAGTAATTGGTTCAATGAAATGTAAGGATAAGACAATTTAATGAACTTGAATAAGACTATTGCGCTAGTCTGTGTGGAGAGGGAAGCGAAGCAAAATAAGTGGAGCATGAAAGTTGAACTAGAGGTGGTAGGATGGAGGGGGTCAGATGGGCTAAAAGTGGAGAAGGAAATAGGAGGAATTCATAAGCAAGGATCAAGACATAATTTTGAAAAGTTTTAGACCTATAAGCAATCACAGTTAGGAAAAGAAAGAGTGCATAATGCTTTAAGAGAAAGATACAAAGATATTGCTGCTAATGGTAAGTGTTATGGTTGGTAAAAAAGGAAATATGGAAAATTAAAAATACCTTTAATTCGTAAGGGAATATAGGCTACCTAGGTAGTGAAAGCATAGGAAATATGAAGTAGAATAACTTGGAATCCAAAGTTGGAGAGTGGCAACATTGAAGGTAACAGAATGAGTAGTGAAAAAGCAAGATCAAGAGAAAGGGAAAGCCATTAGAATGTTAAATAAAAAGAATCAAAAATAGAATTAAGCTAGAATGAAAGAGAAGCATATTGAGAGAGAAATAGTAAGAATGAGCATAAATTAATGTACACGATACTTAGTAGACAATTATAATGAGAATAGTGATCACATATAGGAATGCTAAAGATTTTAGTAATGAGATTGCTAGTTATATGAATGTTTACATCTTGGACTTAAGAGAATATGTTATTGTCTTCTTAACTTATTTAAGGTCAAAGATTACAATAAAATAATCTCAAATTTGTTAGGCTAGTCTTTGTAAATAAATTAATCAATGAAAATCTATATAAGACAATATGCTTTAAATTATTCTAGATAGGATGAGGAAATAACATAGTTTTCATACAACTCACAAGAGGCATAATTGGTAAATTGAGAAGAGTGAATATCCAATATTCATCCTTATAGGTGGAGCAATGCACACATCGCGAAGGGTACTAGGATTTCTCTCAATTCGTTTAAGTTCGAGTAATAATAAGTTTAGTTTTCTCTCAAGTAGATATCTTAGATATGGGATAACAATTCCTTGTGGTTCTTTCTGTAGAGAGAAAGGCTGGAGGGTACTTTGAGGAGCAAAAGGCTAAGAAATAATAGGAACCGGTGAGTTAAAGGTTAATGCTCACTTATAAGAAAAGATCTTTAATAAATTCTTAAAAGTTCAACCTCACCAATTTTAGTTTCCTATATGTCACCATAAGTAATGTACTGTTATGAAAGAAAATCATAATAAATTATGAAGTATATAAAGTTAATAAAAAATAAAACTCAAAGTATTTTAAGGACAAATTATTAAAAATGATATATTTGAGTACATAAAACTACAATCGTTCTTAGAAAATAAAAGCAAGGTATAAAATAGTTTAAATTTTATGAAAGTCATCAATAATTGTACTTAAATTAAAATTTTCGAAAATTTTAAAAAATGTCTAAAATGATCTTATTTATTTACGTCTTAAATTGATATGTTTCAAAGAAATTTAACATGAGAATAACTCAAATATATTGTCAATTTGAAATAATCGTCAAACAATTTCATAAAAATTTACTTAATGTTTAACTTTAAAATTTCCCAAATTTTATTAGGCAAAAACACCCAAGAACTCACAGTCAAAATTAAACACAATCAAATGCAATTGATAGTTAAAAAAACCTTTAAATCAATTTTTAGTTTCACTAATAAAATATTAATTTGAAAAAAGAAACATATAATACTTAGAAAATTAAAAAAGCCCCAGTTCTAAAACCTTAACTACCTAATTTGCAAATTGATTCAAGCTGAGTGCAATCTTATAAAATTGAATATACAAATATGTTTAAAAGCATGAAAATAAGGTAAACTAATTAAAAATTGAAAAAAAATCATGAATCTTTGAAAAGCCTTATATAAGAGTAGATTGTAGTTAGATGTTGATATATTTGGATCTTAGAGATATAAAGGAGTTTGTACGAGTTAATGGTATTGCCTAAGAATTTCCAAAGCCTAAGATTTGCCAAAGAGACATCGAAGAAGAGAGGAGTCATAAAAAATGGGAGAGATACTATATAAGAAGGGATTGAGTCTGTACTACATCAAGAGTAATTTAAAAGGATGAAGTGGAGTTAGAGATATCAATAGAGCTTCACATCAATGGGCTTACTCACTTTATCCTTGTCAAACTTAGTTATAATGGTTATAAGTGTCCCTAATGGTTTGGTTTAATAAATTATGAAGTGTTAGAGTAGTTATTTAGTGAACTTTTCTTGATTAATGAAGATGAATCCCCTCATTTGCTTAATTTGGAGTCTAAGAAAGCATGCTCATATAAAATTTCCTACTTATACACATAGAAAATTCTTTACACACGCTTTCATTACTAGCACCTAATATAATATCCTCACATAATTTTAAGTTATTAAAATGGTCTTACCTTTAGTCATCTCATTTTCTAAAAAAAATACACTTATTAAGCCTTAGTAACCTTTTTAAATCCATATAAAGCCTTAAAGAGTTTATAAACATAGTTAGGTGCATCATTATTTTTAAAGTGGGAGGTTGATCAATATAAACTTGTTTTTTAAAAAGAACCATTTAAAGATAAACTTTTAAAATCCATTTGAAATAATTTAAATTTCATGTAAGATGTTAATGCAAGAAATAACTTAATAGCTATTAGGCTTAATATGGTGTAAATGTTCCCTCAAAGTTTATATCATCCTCTTAATTCATAATAATCTACCTTTATTTTTCATGATGGTTCGCAATTCATCTAATTTGTTTCTAAGATTCACTTGGTACCTAAAATTTTGTGGTCTCTAATTCTAGATACTAAATTCCAGAAATTGTTCAACTTTTCATTTATAGTAAGAACCAAATTTTCATCACTAAGAGCTTTTCTATAGTCTTGGGGTTAATTTGAAGAATAAAATCATGATGAAATAAGTTTCTAAGATGAGATAAACTGATTACATCATATGTAACTTATCTAGATGATGATTCTTCTTGAATTTACAATCTCTTGGAAGCTCCTTATCGTTTTTTACTCCTTCCCTTAGTTCAATAACATGATCACCTAACTCACATAAGGAGTCATAGTGTCTTGTCCCTTTTGTAGGATAATTTTTTTTCCAATTTCTTATATGCATCTACACCATCATCGTCAATATCTTTCTCAGAAACAAGAGGGTTAAATTCATGAAAAATAAAGTGGATAGACTCTTTAATAGCTATAATCTTCCTATTAAACACTTTATACACTTTACTAGTTAAGGAGTAATGAAGAAAAATTCCTTCGTTCACTTTGGAGTCAAACTTCCTAACTTATATTTAGGGTTCAAAATGTAGCATTTACAACTAAAAACTTTGAATTAACTAATCTTGTTGGCTTCCTATGCCAAAGCTAATAAGGTGTTTCATCCAGAGTTGGTCTTATATAGACTATTAAAAATGTGACATATGGTAGCTATGGCTTTTACCTAATAGGAAGTTCATATTTATTTGTCACTTTCCTATCGTATCCTGCAATATCCTATCTTTACTCTCAACAACTCTAATTTATCAACGAGTATTTAGAGTACAAAGCTATAAGAGATTCCATTATCTTTATAAAGGCTTTAAAAAATTTATTCCTAGCCTCCTTTAGTTTTTTTTTGTTTTTCTTCAATCGAAACAAATGGGGGATGTAAGAAAAATTACCAACTTGACCCTTAGCCCAAGTGTTATTTTTGGTTATTCACTCAAATCTCCTATTGGAGGGGAAGGATGAATTATTAGTGTGAATGATTTAGAAGATATAATTGGTGGGCATGTATGGTTAGGTTCCATTTGGATACGTAGGGGAATATGGCATATCTTAACAAAGCCTTTGCATGGGCTCTCCATGCACTTGTATGGTTTGGAGAGGCTTATTTATCTTATATTTTAGGTGCTTTATCAATTTTTTCCTTTTTTAGGGTACTTTCCATAATAGATCTAGTAGAGACAAGGTAGGCCCGTAGCCCAGAGGATTAGAGCACATGGCTACGAACCATACTCTCAGGGGTTCGAATCCCTCCTCGCCCATAGACTGCCAAAAAAGGAAGGAGCTTTCCCTCTGGAGGTCGCATGATCAATCCTAATAAATGCAATAAAGAGTTCTTTTCATTTTCAACCCTCGTTAAAAATTTCACAAATTCCCCAAAGTATTATTCTTTTCTAACTAAGAGTATAAATTATGTGACAAGAATAAAATATACTATCAAATCTAATTAGACTAAATATTCTAAATGCATATGAAGAATTGTAAAAGTTTAGTGGAAATTATCTTCTTTTTTTCTCTTGAATTAGCTTTTGGATGTTTTCCTATATCTAAAAAGCTTGTCTTTCTCAAATGTGAACCTTAAAAATCTATTGGAAAGTTGTTTGGAGTTAAGATTGGAGATGAGTCTATGCTTGCATGTTTAAAACTCTTATGCCAAATCTATATTCGTCACTAACAGACATTAAACACATTATATATTAGTTAGATAAATAATCAAGATCAATATTATCTATATATATATATATTCCATTCTCTTTTTCAAAAAAATTTAATGCTATTGTTAATTAATATAGATACAATGCATGATCTTGCCTTAAAACATACTTTGTAGTCCTTGTCACATAATTGGCTCACACTTAAGTTATTCTTCAAACTAATAATTGAATGAACATTATTTAATATTGTTATGATCTTTCTTGCTAACTTTACCAATAGCAATTATCTTGTCTTTGGCATTGTCTCTAAATATGATGAATTCTCCGTCTTTGTCTCGAAGACTTATGAACTGGGATGCATAATCATTCATATACATTGAGAATCCACAAGCCACATACCATTTGTTCTTCTTTTTCTTAGAGTTCTATAAAAAATAATTAATTTATTTTAAGTACCTAATTGGGCTTAGGTCCTTGATTATTAGTCTCCTTCTTCTTTTCGACCTATTTCCTCGAGAATTTACTCCTAAAGCTTTACTTTATGAAACAAGATTTGTTTAATTTTCTCATATTTACCACAAAAGAGACATAACCATGACATATGAATAACATGTATTAGTGTTATGGTAATGAACCTTATGATTTTGGTACATGAATACATCCTTTAGTCTTTTATGTGTACATGAATGATCAGAATCCGTCCTTTAGATATTAAGGAAGTTGAATGCTCTTTGGTTATATTAATGCTTATAAGGAGTTTATACATGTGTCATGGCATTAGATCTAGTATACAACATATTATGAGTAAAAGTTTGATGCTTACCTATAAATTGATCTTGAGGTTTAAAGGAGTATAAGTGAGATTGCATATTATCATAATTCTTTATATAGAAATTGTTCCTACTCTTTCGCTAAAAATGTTGAGTTCTTGGCTTGGATTCTAAGCCACACATGAAATCATAAGGCCTACTCTTAGACTAAGCTCTGGTGAATATGGCATATGCATATGATTTATGTATTTGCTTAAAAGTGGATGCTTTATAATCATTTATCATCTTATGTAATGGTCCTTCATTATGCAGATATTTTCCTTTGAAAAATGTAGTTTGGGTTTTGGATTCACTTAATAATGAGTCTTTAAAGGTATTAATCTGCTTTTTCAATGTTTTGTTCTCATGTTTTAATACATCTAAGTTATGATTAACCATAATGGCCGCACATTTAGATACTTTCATGCCATGTAATTTACTCTTTATTTTTTTTATTTTTCACTTATGTATGGGCATAGATTCCTTTAAGCCACTTTCATTTTAAAAAATAACTTCTTTCTTTTCATAATTTTAATGCTCTCAACTAGTTCATTACAAAACAATTCAATATAACAATCTTTATCACAAAATTTAAAGTTAGTGAGTACCTCATCATCATCTTTAGCACAAATAAGTTGCCTTTCCTTCTAAACGCTCACTTTCAAAATAACTTGTATCATCCCAAATAAAGGTTTTAAGTGCTTAAATTTTTTTTCCATCTTCTCCTTCTTTAATTTTTTTTTGCATGTTTTCCATTTTTATTGAGATGAGAGAATTGAGACTTAATATGTCAAGGTTTTGTACAATCAAAACAAATAATTTTATTTAATTTGTGTTTTGAATCTATCTTTCGAACCTTGAAGTCTTTTATTTTTGAGAGGTTCTTCTTCATAAATTTTTTTAATTTTATAGTGATTAAAGAAATTTCTTCCTCATTACTTTTAATAGTTGATGTCTCTTCTTCTTTGCTCAATTCCTCCTTGAAGGCTAAGTTCTTCATCCTTAGAGCCATGACCTCTTCTTTTTAAATCTCTAGGTGAGAATTGATCCTAAGTTTCTCTAATAGTAGCGTTTTTAAGTCCTTTTATTTTTATGATATGATCACCTTGGCTTTCAGGACTTTAGAAATGATCTAAATACTTTTCTCACCATTCCAACATTAGTATATATCTTACCTAAAGCTTTGAAAGCTTTAATAATATTAATAAATATAGTAAACAAGCTAGATATACTTTCATCATGCTTCATTTGAAATAGTTCATATTGATGTGCGTGCTTATTTTACTCTCTTTTACTTATTCCGTTATGTGTAACTTCTAAAGTATGTTGAATTTTATAAGTTATTTCACATATAGAGACTCTATTGAATTTATTTCTTCCTAACATATAAAATTATATGTGAATAACCTTGTTATTCAAGGATTAAGGATCTCATTCTTATTTTAGTTTGAAAAATTTTATATTATCTATAATTTTTTTAGAAAAGAAATAATAATTTAAATTAATAAAATTGAAAAGGTAATACAAACATACTAAGAAAACAAAATAGCAAGGGTAGTAAACTATCCTAGCATACATATGGAAGGGTAAGAACTAAGCAAAAGAGAAGATTATCCTAAGATAATCACTCATGCTATAGTAGGTCAGTGAGCTAGATGTTTAATAAGGATAAGAGGTTTCTGTTGTAAAAATGTTTGAGAATTTTGATTAGGATGAACTCTTTGAGTTCCTTGAAGATCTTTGCAATAATGGACTACCTAGATGAACTTTTTTTTGCAAGCCTTTTGGAGTTTCTTTCTTTCACAGTATATATACACAAAGACAGAAGGACATGATATGAGTTAGCTTATTTGAACTTGACTAAGTTGTCGAGTTGAGCAATTTTTGTGTAATCTTAGTGAAGGAGTTCCCTATATCAAACTATAGACACTTCCTTGTGATATGATTCCATACGATGCTGTTGAACGGAAATGTAAAAAATAGATGATCTCTTGCTTCCATATGAGCTTGACATATTGGGAAAATTTTGTCCACTTGCAAATATGACATTCTATCTGATGTGTTGAGTCTATTTTGGATTGTTAACCATAGTATAAAGAATATTACTAGAGTTAAATCCTTACTCCATATGATCTTTTTCCAAACTACCTTTGAGCTTCTTCTTCATAGTTTCTTTGATGCTTTTGTTAGTGAGTTTATGGATGGGTTGCATTTATTAGTAGAAGGTATCACAAGAGGTTGGGCTAGGTGGATAGGCAAGTTATAGGTGTCTTAAGCAGTGACAAAAATTCCATAAAACATCATTGATTATGGAGCTCAGTATTATATTGAGGGATGAGGTTTGTGGAGTGTTTAACTTGTTGAAATGTTGTATGATTTGTTCGATGTCGGACGAATTGTCTTACCATAGAGTTATCAATCTTCCATTCTTGATTATGCATGAGACTTCATTTTGTACTTTATCCTTCAGCTTCAGAAGTTGGTTAAAAAGGTGAGAGCATGAGGTCTTTTGCTTAATTTCCTATATGCTTATGCCTTTGAGGAAGTAAGAATGAAGCCATTTTATCCAAAGTGAAGTTTTATCCTTTAGTATCCACCAGAGTATTTTAAGAATCAAAGTCTGATTTATGATTTTGATTAGAGTAATGTTTAGTCCACCTTCTTTGGGAAGGCATATATCTGCCCACTTCACTTTGGCAGATCCTTTAACACCATTTGCATAGCTCCATAAGAAGTTCTTAAATAGCCTTTCAATTGATTTAATTATGCCTTGGGAGAGAAAAATATGGGAGCTCTAATATAAGTGTAATGAGTTTAGTTCTGATTTGATGAGTTTCATCATCCTAACATAAGATAGAAATTTCTTAACCATTGAGCTAATCCTCTTTTGAATTTTCTTTAAAAGTGGTGTGCACTTCATGAAGTTGAGTTTTTTTAGTATAGGCAGGTAGTGCCAGGTACATAAGGGGTAGGTTTTTGAACTTTGTTCAAGGGGTTTGAGAGATGAGAGGCTTCAAAGCTATGTCATGTTTTGATAGGAGGAAGTGATTCTTAGTTTAATTTATTTGCAGACTTTAAAAATGTTTGAAAGTGTCGAGAGCTTTCATGTAAGTTTGAATGGAACCCATCTTTGCCTTACAAAATAAAAGGAGGACATCTTTAAAACAAAGGTTAGTTGAGCCAATTTTCTTGCATTTTATATGATGTTTAAAATTGGAGTTGATAAGAACTTCATGTTTGATGATTGGCTTGAGGGTCTCCATCCAAAGGATGAAGAGATAAAGGGATAGGGGATCCCTTTGTCTGAGGCCTCTAGCTATTTTAAAGAATTTAGTAGGATTTTTATTGATCAATACTGAAAAGGAAGTAAATATATATTCGCTTAACCATTGTATGAATATGTCTAGAAATCTGTGGGCCTTCAATATTTTCCATAGGAATTCCCAGCTCACACTGTCATAGGCTTTGTGAAAGTCTATCTTGATTGTGCAATTTGGAGAGTGATTGGATTTAAAGTAACCCTTTAGGAGCTCTTGTACTATAAGAATATTATCCCCGATATGTTTGTCATTCAAGAAGGCACCTTCATTCTCACTAATTAGAGGGATCAGTGCTTTTTTAAATCTAGTTGCTAAAATTTTGGAGATAATTTTTAAAGGAAATTTGTGTAGGCTATTGTTCTAAACTCTCCAAGTTTTATGGGATTAGAGCATTTGGGAATCAAGTAAATAAAGGTTCCATTGATCTTCTACATAGAGAAAGAACTCATGGACTGCTTATTTAACAAAGCTCCTAGTGATGCTCTGAGATTTTTGAAAGAAATAGCCATTAAGGTTGTTAAGCCCTAAGGCCTTCAAGCTATTTGTTCCAAAAGCTACTTTCTCAATTTCAATGTCATGCAAAAGTTTAATAAGAGAATCCAAATCCAGGGGTGAGACATGTTTAAGTGAAAGTTTTCTGAGACCATCAAAAGTAATAGTTGAGGGACTAGTGGTACGAAGTAAGCGTTCAAAGTACCTAACTATTTCCTCTTGGATTTTTAAATGTGTCTAAAGTGTTAACCCTTCCTTGGAAATAATGAAGAATATTTTTGTTGTAATTTTTCCTTACAGAATTGAATTGAAGAAGAAGCTAGTACAATTGTCACCACTTTTCAGCCAGCTCACTCTGGCCCATTGTTGTAAGAGAGAACTATGGTCGTGTGTGGCCTGTATAAACTAAGATAAAATTAGTTTTTCTCTATCCTACAACATTTAATCAGAAGGACTAGAAGCAATTATGGATTGTAGATGCACTAACATTCCCTTTTTTTCATTTTAGTTATTCATACAGGGGGTGAAGAAAATTAAAGATTCAATTTATTATTTGTGATTATTATTCCCCCTCACTTTTTTGAATTAGAATATATTAGAAAAGAGAAACAATAGAAAATGGATTTAAACTTGGCAAAACTAGGAACTTGTCCTCATTTTTCAAATAAATTCGTTCTACCTTCGAGTTCTATTTTGGAAGAATAATAGCATAAGTTGTGGATCTGCGTAGAGAATTCAGCACTTTTGATTCCTACTTGATGATTTTCAACTTTAGACACATCTAACTTGCTTGGTCTCTTAAAAATTTTGTTTTGCCTCTCATCTGAATGCTTCAGAGAATCCTAGTACAATCACTAGGAAGTAGTTGAATCGAAAAGAATGGTTTTTTTATAACTTTCTAGAACAAGTTGTCAACAATTGGAGTATGAATCGAGAAGAGAGGATCTTTGAATTTAGTAATAATATTGGGGAATTGGCTAAGCCAAGTGTCATTGGCTAAGGCAAGATCCATTTTCTTCTTGATATACCAATCAGATTTTTATTATTGGACCAAGTGAATACGTGTCTAAAAAACTTGAGATCAATCAATCTTAGTTCCTCCCTGTATTCTTTCATATCAGTTGTGTAGTTCTTTAAATTACAATGTCCTTCTGCTTCTAAAGGGTATAAGGTTAAGTTGAAATCTCCAGAAATAATCCATGGTTTAGAGATTTTATTTTTTACAGTTTTAAGATTGTTCCACAAGCTTCTTTTCTAAAATCCAAAGTTGCTTGCATATATAAATGATATATTCAAGTTGATTTGCTTCTGCATGAAGAAGAGGTTAAGGTGCATAGCCTGATCTGTGGAGTCTAATAAGTTTACTTTGATCTCATCCTTCCTATGGCAGGTAATAATTCTAACAAGAGCGTGGTGGTTATGGTTTATAAGCATGTTCTGATTGGAACCGAAAATTTCCAACTTCATAATGTTTTCTAGTCTAATTTTGGTTCCAAGTAAGCCAATAATGAGAAGTTTCTCCCTCAAAATAAAGTCCCTTAAAGCTGAGAGCTTAGTGGGACAGTTTATTCTATGAACATTCAATTATAAACATATTAAAGGGTGTGGTTTGTGGAGCATTTTCCTTTTGCCTCTTTTGGATCTCCTTCTCTCCACAGTTAGAAATTTGGCACTAGCTTTAGTATCATTGGTTACTTGAGTTCCAATAGTAGTTACAAGGACATATGATGTATTAGAAACCAATCTTTGCTAGCTCTACTATAGGATGGTTCAGACATTGTGAAACAACTTTGTGTCATAAATTTTGATCATTGGGTTCATGACTGTGTTCATTATTACCTTCCTTTAGCTTCTCATTAGTTTAAACCTCAATGTTTTCAAGGGTGGTGGAAGGCTCGGGGTTAACAGAGTGATAGTAACATCTCTTGTGGCTATAGTTTATGTATTTGGGAATATAGGATTGCATTTCTCCTTAGTTTCTAGAGGTTGAATCTCATTTGCTTACGCCATAAGCTCTTGATAGCTTCCAGTTTTAAAAGTTTTTTCGATTGGTTTCTAGTTCTTACCTTGAGTTTTAAAGGGTGGCTTCAGTCATAAGAAATGACTATGCTATCTACCCATAATTTGTCATCTTCCCCTAGTCTCATGATTAGGATTTCATCTAGGAGAACCTTGGAAAGTTCCACACTGTTGCATATCCTCGCATAGCCTATTCATTTCTTCTTAGTAGTGTATTTATCCATACACAAAGGTCTTCCAATATAGCTAACTAAGGAGCTTAACCCCTAGGTTTTTCAATATTCAAGGGGGACATTGTGAAAGTTTATCCAAAATGGGATGCTTTAGATCTTAATGGTTTTTAGTCTCACGCTTGGAGTCTTCCTTTTCTAAGGGTGGTGTATACGCTAAGTTTAAGGAGATATAATCCCTTACCACTTGTTTCCATGTTTTATAAACATGAGAAAACAGTAGAGGTTAGGGATACGTTTGGAGTATTTTGAGTAGGGGTGGAGGTGTAGGTAGGGGTGGAATTGTGGGATGGAAAAGGTGGAAAATTAGAGTGGGAGTGAGGTTGAATAGAGCATCCTGATGGCTTAAGCATGAAAAAGGAAGGGTGCAGCTTTACAGTATGGGTTTGTCAAAAGTTGGACATAAAAAAAAAGGTAAGGACAATAGACAGGAGTGTGGAGTTGGATGGAAAGGTCGAAGATGCCCTTGATGTCTAAGAAACAAAAGCTGAGAAGTGTGTTGAAGAAGGAAGAAGTTAATCTAAAATTTGATAAGGAGCGAGGAAGCAATGGAGGAATCATAATGCTAAAATCAAAGATAAAAGAAAGAAATTCCATACATACCTATGGATATACCAAGAGAGATGGAGTCTCTCTCTATAAGACATCAAATTATTGTCCTCCATTACTAAAAAGTATATTCGGCATGCTTGAGAAAAATTTTAGCAAGTCAATATTTTTGGTCGTTAATAAAATTTCATTCTTATTTCCTAATAAAGATAGGTATTTCCATTTAAAAGCAAGCCTAACTAATATTTTTCCCTATTGGCTAAATGAAGATGCACCTAGATACATCATAACAACCTTTTCTTAAATTTTACTTAAAATTACAAAAAAATAGACCCACTTTGATACCAATTGTTAGTCCCTAATAGCAGCCAAAAGGGGGATGAATTGAGTATTTGTAACATCAATTTTAATAAATTTTAACCTATAATGATTTATTACTGCCCTATATAGATCAATCATTTCTTAAAAAATTATTCTTTTAACAACTTCAAATGTTCAAACTTCATTACCTTAATACAAATACTATTCGAAATTTTCTGAAAAATGTAAGTGTTTATTTGAAATTAAAATTTTAGTATCTCTTAACGAATAAAATTATTCATGCAAGTAATTAAAATGATGATGTGTTTATAAACAATGAGTCTCTAAAGCTACTAAAGTAAATAAGTGAAAGTATAATAAACATTACAAATTAGCTATAACCATGATATACATTGATCTTTTTTATCCTTCACTTTAATTTTCACTTCGTGTGATGCGAGAATGAACTTTTCCTTATCAACTTCATGAAATGCCTTTTGATTCATTCATGGTCATAATTTACTCTCATATGTCTTTTATAAAAAATAAAACTCATAGTAATACTTATATTTTATTGTCATCAAAACATTGACTGAAACCTCCATCCATTTATTTAATATATTTGTTAAATATGAGATTAAATATTATAAAATGATAAAAGCAATTCATAGGTTTCCAAAATGATAACCTACACTTTAAGTTTTTTCAATGTAAATTAAATGGATCTAAATTTTATTTAGTGAGAGAAAGACAAAAAAATCTCCTTCAAATTTTATCAATATTTAAAAAATTGGACTGAAATTAAACCAATAAGATAAGAATTTTAAACCGGTATTAGACTGTCACAAAATTGGTATACAATAAAGATAAAAAAAATTAAAGAATTTAAAATATGATTAAAGAAGAATACTATCCTTACTCATTGAAAAAGTTTAAGTTTAATTGAAGAAGGAGAATATTAAATAAAAGCCAACCGATTTATTCTAGTTTATAAAAACTAGTTAGTTTATTCTAGTGAAGTTATTTATCTGAAATCTAGCGCAATTTCTTATGAATATTAATTGTATTCCAACTGATTGGTATGGAATTATTGAATTGGCCTCGACATTGAAACAAAAGAGCAAGGTAGACTACAAATTGTTCAAGATCAATTTGGCCTAAGTGGTATGTAATATATATAAAGAGAGGAATTCACTATTTGGAGCTGATTCAAAAAGTCAAGACGAGATATTTCACAAGATTTTAATGCATAGTAGACTCATTGTATGGGCAAAGGGATTACAACAAGCATACACAAGGCATAAGGTAAAGATGTCACTTGGATTAGTTTGTACCTATTTTTCATAGTCTAGTTACGTAGATCATTTGTGTAGTTTGTTAGCTTGGATTTGTATTTGGATGTTTTGTAACTATCCTATTGTTTATCAATGAAGGAATTAAATTTTATAAAAATTGCTTAGTTTATGAAAACATGTTGGCTAATTAATAGACAAACCGAATTTTAATAACATAGGTTATTAAGTTAAAAAAATTGAAAAGCTAATCAATTCAAGATCATTACAGTTAAACCAGTGAAATTGATTCCATTTTTTAATCATTTTATTTTATATAAATCTCATAAACATTTAGTAACTTCCAAATTCTAAAATACTAATGACAATAAAAAAATTCAATAATTGAAAGAGCAAATCTTTATCATATAATTTTGCAAAGCTACTATTGTAACATTGTAAATCAAAATAGGGCTAATTATTCATTAATTCTATTTTGACATAATTTTTCTATATATATATATAACTAATGTTAACCCAAACTAATTAATAATCCTTGTTTAATTTATTTAGATATTAATTGGTTTTGATAGTATTTGAAAATTTGAATTTTCATAAACCCGATCTTTGTGGTTTGGGTTGAAAAAGATTTACAAAAGCTAAACCACACGCATTATAGTCCAAAACCAACAACTCTCTCTCCCTCTCTCAACTTTCCTTTGTTTATAGACTTCTTCACATTTTACTTTACTAGGATACTCAAACTAGCATGGAATATCTTAATCCTTAAGTTTTGTCATTTCCTTCTGTATTACTTGCTTTGTTTGGCTTTTGTTGTTTTTTTAGGTATTATCCTTTTCCGATTTTTGGTGTATGACTGTGTAATCTGGTTTTGGTCAAATGTTCTTCATTTTTCACTAAATTTTTCATTTGAATTGAAAGTTCCTTTGATTATTAAAAAATATTAAAATTGTTTGGGGATATTTTCTTGTCTGATAGATAACAATAGTAATTGATTCATCATGTAAAGAAAAAGAAGAAGAAGAAAAAAACGAAGACATTTATGTTATACATAACAAGAACCTTATTTATTGACCCAAGATCAACTATGAACTTGTATAAATTGAGAAAATGCAAAAAAAAATAATAATTTTGATATCCATTTCTCGATGAGTGAGTTGTTTGATGTATGAACAAGCTATCAAAACTTCCAATCAAACTTTACAAAAATTGTGTAACTTTACATTGTTAATGTCTTTCTATGCGTTTCTTAATATTTGGACTTTTAATAGGTCAGAGAAACTATACGTGCAAAAACTTACTTAAGCAGGCAATATAAGATCTTAGCAACTATTTATAGTAACCTTATTAGGTCTCCTATCACAGGCCTAATAAATAGTTGCCCCATACTGACTAGGGCTCATTTTCTTTATAAACTTCATCCCATCAAAGCAAATCCTTATCAAGCTTCTTTAGTGTCTTTAATCCAAATCAATTTTAATATTCTTATCTTTGATTTTATAAAAACTCACAAATAATAATTATCTAATAGAAATTTTAAAAATTCCAACATTCTCCCTATTAGATAAATATTATAATAGTTGTAATAAAAATAAAAAAAGTAAAAGTGGCTAAGAAAATCAATGTAATGGTTGAACAATTTAAAATATTTGATTTAAAAATAATGAAAATCCATCATTTGATGTCGTAAGGCTTTCGATACTAGAAAATATCAAATGCATGTGCCATATACGACAAAGATTCAATACAATCAGGCATATCTAATAGTTCACTGACATGAATAAGAAGATAAAGTGTGGCATACAATGATACCTATTTGATATGAAAAGTATCATTGTTTCATTTGTTGGACTTAATTTCTATAAACCTAATGTTAAAATACAATAAAGAAATTTGTTTTCTCTTACTGAATGGTAAACTACATTAGAGAAAACCCTTATAGGATTGAATACTTATATCCTATTGTGTCTTATAAATCCATTAATTTATCAAAGTATCTATATGTGTCCTGACGATATAGATTAAGCACTATGAGAAAATCATATACTAGCGATGGAAAATTACCGTCGGAATTAATTTTGTTGCTAATTATTGACAGAAAAACAATATCCATCAGTAAAACTATCATGAAAAATTTAATTTTGCGAAGGATAAAATTATTGTCGGTAAAGGTGGAGGGAAAACATTTGTGCAAATTTATCGATGGAATATAACGGTAGAAATGGGCTAGTCGTCGATAAATTAGGCGGGCACACTTCCCGCAATTAAATAGCATCGGAAATTGACTGATGAATATGGTTCTTGCTGTGAAATTTATGCAGAAATTATTTTCTTATAGTTAGCGTAAGTTTTTTACCGAAATTTTAAAGAAAAATAGAAATTACCAATGAAACATTACCGACGAAATAAGTATCATAGGAAATTAGCGACGGAAAGTTAATAACCTTTGGTAAATTTATTTACATTTAGCGACAGATAGATTTTTCGCCGGTAAAGCTGGAGGGAAATTATTGCTTTAAATTTTTCATCAAAATATAGCAACGATATATGCATTTCTATCGGTATATATGCCGACGAGACTCGTTTCTGTTGTAAATCCATAAAATTAAAACCTAAACATTGTCGTTGGCTTCGGTGTTGATGTTTTTAATAAATTGAAAACAACGCTATTTGGTTTAACACCAAACGACATCATTTTGGTTAAGCATCTAACTTACATGACACATCTCCCCCCTCTTTTTCTCTTTCGTTTTCTCCAGCTATATCAGCCTTCCTTTTCACTTTTGCCCCGGTTGTTTGTCAACTCTCTCCGTCCCACTTTTTTATTCGTTCTACTGCTTCGGTTCCCTTTTACGTCTTCTTCCTTCCCGTGCTTCAGTCCCTTCTATATCATTAGTCTGCATCTACGTTTTGTTTTGAGACATTGTTCGGTGTCTCTGTCCCATATTTAGTTATCGATTGAGGTGAGTGGGTTTTGTTTTTTCACTGGAAGTATCGCTTGGATCATTTGGGTTTGTGTTTGTGGTTTGATTGTATGTGCCGTCGTAAATCAGTATGGTTTTAAATCATTGGTTGAGGCATATATTTTTAATGTATTTTGCAAATAAAGCTAGCTTAAATAGATATTGCAGCAAAGAAGATGGGATCCTAATACACCTTCAAGCTACTGATTATGAGTTGATTAGTTGTAGCATACTAGTATAAGTCAAGAATCAAAATTTTCAATTATTTAATCTTCGGTGAACCTTGTTCTAACAATGTTAACAACCGTTATATGTAAGCCTTTGGTGGTGATAAGGTTGCTTAGATACTTGAATGGTGGGTGTTCTTACCTATATTCTCATAGCTAAGAGAGTTGGTTTGTTAAGTATGATGCTCTTGCTAAGAAGTAGAAGTCATACTTATTCTTTGATAGTCAAACCTGAGAATCTATTGAACATATTCAATGAGTTAGATGGAATTTTAGTGGATTCTAAGTTACAGCCACTGAGGAGCAACAAATCATCTAAAAGTGATAGGTTGAGGAGCTTTATATTATAACACTTACAATGGTATTAGAAGTGACCATTCCTTTGGATATTGTTAAATATCAACTTAGATAGGACCTCAATACATAGCCTAAAGAAACAAGGGAATAAAGAACTTTACCTAATACCTTAATAACCTTTAAATACGGTGGTTATTTCCATATTAAGGATTATGTTATAAAAAGTCATAGTGATGCATTACTTAATCTAATTTGTGAATTAAGATGGATAACCCTATATTGCTAATGAAAAAAAGATGAATTCCTAACTAATTATGCTAAATGCTTTATAAAGTTCCATTTTTAAGACACAAATCTTGATCTTTTTCTAGTAGTTTAATTCTCGAGAAGCTCTTAATGATGACCACATTTTCCCTTATTCATTTTTCGTTAATGAAAGCTTTTTGACTTATGATTGATGACCTCCTTCAAGATTTGTTGTAGCCTAGAGGAAAGAATCTTTGATATTGTCTTATAAATAATATTACTATATTAGATGAAGTTGAATAGATAGGTTAAATAGATTTAAAGTTTTAGGAATTAAGGAAATATTAGTTTTGTTAGCCCTTCTAACAAGGTCCCACTTTTAAAGAACTTTGTGATTCCTTAATAACCATTATGCTTGTTTAGTTCCATTTACTTTGAAAAAGTTGGAATGAATCCATCAGATCTTGAGGCTTTAGATTTTGATATCCTTTAGCTTTTGATTGCATTTGAAGGCTTTACTTCCCTCTGTTTGAAAGTTAAAGCCTTTAATCCTTTCTCTTTCAAATCCTAGAATCTAAAGCAAGTAATTGTTGAATTTAAGAGGAGCTTTTCTTATAGTTGGAAAATTTTTCATTTACTCCTTAATTAGAGAATGAGTAGAGCTTATAAGATTATTAAAGTTTTCCCAACTATTTGGAATTAGGTTCAACCATTGTTGGTTCACTATAGGTATATCCATTTTTTTCTTAAGGAACTAACTATCTACTTGTTTATAACTCAATATAAAAATAAAAAAAATAATACTAATACTAATACTAATACTAACAATAATAATAGTAGTAGTAATAATAAATATAAATATAAATATAATTAATCAAAATAATAAAAAATAATAATAAGAATAATAGTAAGTAGAAAATTAATAATAATAATAATAATAATTAACAAGAATACAAATAATAAAATTATTAGGATGATGATGATGATGATTATACTAACAACAACAACAACAACAACAACATCAACAATAACAACAAGAATAATAATAATAATAATAATAATAATAATAATAATAATAATAATAATAATAATAATAATA
>JAOSBO010000005.1:39186061-39196953 GCA_027563915.1 Erythroxylum rotundifolium
CAATCTTTTCCTCTTCTCATTCTACCCTTAATGGGTGAGGAAAGTCCACCTTACCCTTCCTTTAATGCCTTAGTGCTTCTAACCATAAGTAATCCACCCAAAATACCCTTATGCTTCCTTAATTCTTAAATTTAACTTACACCATACTATGCTCTAACTTAATCTTAGTTCTTCCATTTAATACTTCCAATTTCCATCAATCCATGAAAATAAATCTTCCTAAACTTGATATAATAATTAAGCTCCAATTAAAAATGATTTACCCAACAAGATCACAAAATTCATTCAATTCATGTTTACTAAGATGATTAAAAAAAAATTTGGGGCCCAATATTTGGCCCCCTCTTAAAAGAATTTCATCCTCGAAATTATTACCTGAGTCATTGAAGAGTTGTGGATACTTCTCTTTCATGGCTTCCAATGGCTCCCACGTGGCCTCTTCCACCAAATGGTTTCTCCATAGGACTTTTACTAGATGCACTGTCTTGTTCCTGAGGACCTTCTCCTTGGTATCCAAAATCTCCACTGAAATCTCCTCTTAACTTAGATCATCTCTTAAATAAACCTCAGAAGTCTGAATGATGTGGGAGGGATCCGACCTATACCTCCTCAACATGGAAACATGAAAGACATCATGAATCTGTTATAATTCTGGTGGCAATGCCAACCTATAGGCTAGCGGTCCAATCCTCTCAAGAATTTCATAAGGACCCACATATCTTGGACTTAACTTGCCTTTCTTGCCAAATCTCAGGACTCCTTTCTAAGGAGATGTCTTAAGGAAGACCTCCTCACCGACTTCATACTCCATTTCCTTTTGGTGTGCATCAGTATAACTCTTCATTCTATCTTGAGCTGCCTTAAGCCTTTGCTTAATTAACTTGACCTTTTTAATTGTCATCTGGACCAATTCTAGTCCTATTAGCTTCCTTTCTCCTTCTTCATCCTGGCATATAGGAGTTCTACATCTCCTTCCATACAATGCTTTATAAGGAGCCATCTGAATGCTCGAATGGTACGAATTGTTGTAAGCAAATTTGACAAATGGAAAATGCTCATCCCAAGCTCCTTTGAAATCCATCACACATGCCCTGAGCATTCCCTCTAGGGTCCGAATAGTCATCTCAGATTGACCATCTATCTGAGGATGGAAAGCATTACTAAAACTCAACTTGTTTCCCAGTGCCTCTTGTAAGCTTCTCCAAAATCTCGAAGTGAACCGAGGATCCCTATCAGAAACTATGGAATCTAGAATCCCATGTAATCTCACTATCTCATCGATATACTTCTTTGCTAGCACATGCAGAGAGTCAGTCTGTTTAATTGCCAGAAAATGGGCTGACTTCATCAATCGATCAACAATAATCGATATGGCATCATGCTTCCTACTAGTCTTAGGCAAACCCATTAAAAAGTCCATAGTCACCCTTTTCCACTTCTATTCAGGAATGGACATTGGTATTAACTTTCCTGAAGGTGCCTGGTGTTCAGCCTTGACTTGCTGACACACTAGACACTTACTCACATATTCTGCCACTTCTTTCTTCATGCCTTTCCACCAGAAATGTTCTTTCAGATCTCTGTACATCCTGGTGCTACCTGGGTGCATGGCATAAGGTGCATTGTGTGCCTCATCCAGTATCTCATCCTTCACTTCCTTGACATCTGGGATACAAAGCCTGTTCCCTACAACCATGAGTCCATCCTCCCTCACTACTACCTCAGATTTCTTGCCATTCTTAATTTCTTCTCTAAGTTTGCTTAATTTTGCATCTTGTGCTTGTAACTCCTTAACCTTCTCCCTAAGTATCGGTCTTACTCTGAAGTTTGCAACAATACAATTTGGTTCCTCCTGTTTCAAGCTTATCCTAAGCTTAGCCATCTCTTCCAATAAAGGCAGATAAATTGTCTGAACGTGGGCTATTGATGATTTCCTACTCAAGGCATCCTCTACTACATTTGCCTTTTCTGGATGATACTCAATCAACAAATCATAATCCTTAAGCAACTCAATCCACCTTCTTTGTCTCAAATTCAACTCCTTCTGACTCAATAGATACTTATAGATTTTCTTTGATTTTCTCTCCCTCCTTCATGTTTTTATCTCCTTATTTATAAGACAATCTTTTCCTCTTCCCATTCGGCCCTTAATGGGTGAGGAAAGTCCACCTTACCCTTCCTTTAATGCCTTAGTGCTTCTAGCCTTAAGTAATCCACCCAAAATATCCTTATGCATTCTTAATTCTTCAATTTAACTTACACCATACTATGCTCTAACTTAATCTTAATTCTTCCATTTAATACTTCCAATTTCCATCAATCCATAAAAATAAATCCTCCTAAACTTGATATAATAATTAAGCTCCAATTAAAAATGATTTACCCAATAAGACCACAAAATTCATTCAATTCATGCTTACTAAGATGATTAAAAAAAAAGGGCCCAATACCTCACTCATGAAAATTAAATAATTTTACATACAGGGAATAATATTTTTATCTTCTCCTCCCTTATAGATCTTTATTAATATGATAGGTATTTTAGCTTCTATAAGATTTCCTTCTCTATGAAGTCCTATAAGCCTAAATTTGTTAGGTATGCCCTTTTTGATAGGGACCTTAGGATAAATCTTTACATAGCTTATCCATTTCAATGTTATTTTTGCCTCATCCATGTAAATAGGTTTACCTATTGAGCTTTCAAGATGGCTTAAACCACCTATCGACTAGTACTTTAATGATAATTTATGAATATTCACCCAAACGAAGATATTTTCTTTCTTAAAAGAGGCTTTTGTAGAACTAAAGGCTTTCTAATAATATGCAATGGACAAACTTTAGGGATCTTTTCAGTTGAGATTTCAGAGTTAAACTTGAAGATGAAAAACTCTTCTTCATTGATTAAAACTCAATCTAGTCTTTGATTTTCCAAGCTCTCATAGCCGGTTGTTAAACTAGAGTAGAGGCCAAAATTTATCTAGAGAATAAGCCAATTAGGGGAGAGGACTATCTCTTAACTCCCTCGAAGAGAAGTTCCACTAGATGATTAACAACTTATGAATCACTTTTAGGATAAATGTATCCAAGTTTGAGGCTAGCTTCACTATCCACCACAATTTGCTTCCAAATACATTTAGACCCTAAAGGGGGAATCACCAGGGTCTTAGAAGCATCCACTGTGGCGTCTAAAGAATTTTGTTTTAGGCAAACCAAAAAGATTAATGGTGGGAAGCAATTGAACATAAGTTTCCAACTTGGTACGAGAGGAATTAGGAAGAAAAGGGGAAAAGCAACGTTAAAAGGATTATCAATTGTGTTATAGGTAGGAATAAGTGGTGGAATAATGGGGAAAGAAGATGAAGTGTCCAGAGATAAGGAAGCCAAAGTATAGCAGAGGATGAAAAAGTGGAAGGGTTACAAATTATTATCATTTTAAGTAAAATAAAAGGGAAAATAAATTTAGGCACCAATCTAGTCAAATAAGGAAGGGAAAAGGGTTAAAGGAGAGGGGAGAAAATAAATTTAGGCCCAATTTATTATAAGAACCAAAAGAAATCACTTTTGATATTTTTCTTTCTTTATTACCTTCTATAATTTTCCATAAATGAAGGAAAAAGCCTAACTCTTCCTTTATAAATAATCTAAATGCTATAAGATTGATCATAAAATTATGTCTATAAGAGTAGGTTAAATGTCCTCACACACACACACACACACACACACACACACACACACACACACACACACACACACGCACGCACGCACGCACACACACACACACACACACACACACACACACCTTTAAAAGGGATAAAGTGGTGGAATTTTTGTGTGAGATTAGGAATATTAAGGTGCCTTCGTATAGTTTCTTTCCTATTGTTAGAGATTTATGTTAGTAACTTTTTAAGAAAAATATTGCTTACAAATTAGAAAATGGTTGTGTATTACTTTGACATTCTCATTGCCTACTATAATAGTGAGGAAGCTCCCCCTCGAACCTTTGATGAGGCCAAAAGTACTCTCCTTAACTTTTCTTTTGATTTTATTTGTGTTGTATATTTAATCTTATATGTGTTTATATAATCCCTTTTTGTATGTAATCTAATTAGCTCTTCCTTCTTAGACATCCTATGAACATACCTCTATATATGTTTTAAAAGCTAAGAGGTTGAGTTCTTTTACTTCTTATATTGAAAGGTTTAATCTTTACAAAAATTTTAAATAATTTTTTTAGTTCTTGGTGAGATCAAAAGAGTCTGTATGTATGTGGAGAGTTTTTTTGGAAAATGATTCAAATTATATTAACTTTAGCAGAAGCTATTTCTACATTACAATGAGTTTCAACTTATAACTTGATTTTTAGGATTAGAGATAAGCAAGATAGAAGTTATATTCATCTCTTTACATTTATTGATAGCTTCTTATTATTGGGTATGTTTGAAAGTTACGATATTTTTTTAGTATTAAATGTGAAGGAAAAATGTAATGAGCTTTGATCAATTTTTTTTTACCTTTTCTCATGAGTAACCTATTTATTTCCTTGGTTAAAAAGCCAAGCTTATCTTAAGGATGACTTTTATTCCTCAAATTAGATGCAAACATTAAATTTCTTTTTTTTTTCATAAATGTGAGGATAAGTTAGAAGAGAAGGTTTCGAATTACGAGCCAACCTTTCCTAAACACTAATATTTATTTACTGTATCACTAAGAAATAACAATTATATGATATAGAGATAGATCAATAAAAGAATATTCTAGGAAAAATGTAGAGCAAAGAATACATGGAAAATTAATTACAAGGGAAGATAAGATAATTGTCATGGATATTAACCAATGAGTAGACAATCAAGCTTAATTCTGAGTAATTTATAACCTAAAATTTGTAAGAAGTAGATACAAGATGGAGAGGTAAATTTAGAACCTCTTGTATGTAAGAAAGCCTCAAATTAGGTAGCTGCAAAAGAAAGGATCAAGTATTTTAGCTGGGTAGTTAGTTTCAGTTAACATGGTACATTGTTGATTACTTTTTGTTTTTGCAGCAAGTCTACACCCTTGAAGGGTCTCACTGTTATATCTTTATTTAATATATTTTTCTAATGTTTTTAAAAAATTAATTTTATTAATTTCTTGTTGTAGTTAACAATAATATAAGGGATTTTTCATATCTATCACCTTTCTTATTTCTGTATTATTTTATGTCAGGACACTATAGTTGATCCTAATTTGGTCCTATCACTTTAGGAAGCTGTTTTTATCAAAAGTTGTCCTCTCCATGGTTCAGAAGGTAACTTTGTATAACATATTTCTTTCCCTATTCCACCCCAAATTCCCTACCAATTATCCCACTTCATTTTGAGCTTGTGGATTTTGCTTCTCTACCTTCAACACTTCCATCAACCCACTTTCCTAGGTTAAGCTTGTGTTTTGCATTCTTCTTTTATGGTAAGTTTTAAAGCCGACCATTCTCAATTTATCTGACAAAGATCTATATCATTGTCAAATCAAGTAACTTCTACTAATACAAACATGAGTCACCTCATAAAAGAATCAATCTTAAATCCACCCTCCTCAATAGTTAACAAGCTCACTTAGAGTAATGTTGTGGGTGATTCCTTAGCTTTTGATAAACTCAAATACATTCCACCTAGTTTCAAAAATGGCATTTAGATTATATCTGCACCAGTGCAAAATTTTACTAAAAATAGCCAAGAAATGATCACTTCCTTTGGATTTTTTATGGAAGAGGTTAACATTCCATTAATTTCAATACTAAGCATCTACTACCTAGTAAAGAATGGGAATGAAGAACACGTTAATTAACAAAAATGATTATTAAATTCAATTATGAGGCTAATATGGATACAATTTTTGAGCAAGACCTTGGCATGTGAAGAAAAAGCCCCATTATGCTCCAAAAGTGGAGAAGTGACATGGGAATGGTGAAAAACATGATGAAAAACATTCCTTTATAGATCAATTTTAATGAAATATTGGTCTATAGAGGGCTTCGTTACTTAAAAAGCTCTTTGGACAGAATAATATGCCTAGACGAGCAAACCTTGACCCTTAAAAGAATTCGATACTCCAAAATCTAAATAAAGGTAAGCAAGGAAAGGAATTACCAGAAAGCATCAAATCTTTGAATTAAATGATAATGAAAACTGGATAAAAGATGTAGTAAACCAATTATTATAGAAAAACTAAACTTGTTAGTGATGAGGATGCTTATAACATTACTAATATGCAAAATAAGTTAGAGTATGTTAAAAGTTAAAAAGGAGATTCCAATATAAAATTTTGAGAGCAAGTTAATTATCTCTCCTTATAAGTATATCAAGGAGAATCATAATGTATAAGATGGAAATAAAATACTAGTGAAGTCCCTTCTAAATAAGTATTTGTTGTAAGCTAGCAAAAGAAAAAGTTCGGTTGGATTAAAGGAAATCTATTTGAATGGTTCCTTTTGAACAAGTTTACAAGAAATTCACTCATAGGGGAAAAAAGATAAAAAGTAGATATTCTTATTTTTGAATTTGAATCTAAATGAATAACATATGTTTCTATTTTTAGTTAAGATTTTATAGCCTTTATTAGGAAGTGTTAGGACTATTAAAAGGAATATATTTAAGCTTTTCAAAGTTGCAAAAAAAGAAATATAATTCTACTTCTATAATTACTTTCTTCAAGAGATTAAAGGGTTCTCTAATCAACCCTTGCTTCCTTACCTACTAACATAGGTTATAAAGAAAGAAAAATTATTAAAAACAATCACTTAATATTATATAGGGTTCCAGAATTAGATCTTATTTTAGGATCTATAACAATTTAGTATTACAAGCATTGGATATGAGATAATAAAGCACCTTATAACAACATTTAGAAACCTTTATGGCTATGCACTAAGAGGGTTGAGCCAAGGATAAAGTAAAAAGTGAATAGTGAAGGGCAGTCAATGAGGCGAACAAAATATTGTGATAACTCAATTGGAAGAGCTTTCTCATTACCTATATGCAAATCACGAGGAAGGAAAAGATCATTACTTTTAATAAGGTTCACAACTTGGAATGGAAAATCAAGAAGGGAAAATTTTAGTTCTTAAGTTCTCAATACTTAATTTTCCTTATTTTAATGGCTCTACTAGCCCTTTAAGATGGTTAAGCTAAGGTGAACACTTCTTTCACTCTCAACAGACTCCAAACGAAGAAAAAATAGGAGTAGCTTCCTTCCATCTTAAAGTTAATGCCCAATTATGGTTTATCAAGATAGACAAGTACTAACCTCTTATGATATGGGAGAATTTAAAAACCAATTATAATTTACAATTTGACCCATTCACAATAATAAAGTAGGATAACTTTTTAAACTCTAAAAAATTGACACTATTAATAAATATAAAAGCCAATTTGAGAAATTGGTAGCTTGGACCATTACTTTTTCTCAAAAATAGGAAGATGAAATTTTTATCAACAGAAAGGAAGCCATTATTGTAGACGTAGAGTTGTAAAATCCTTAAGACTTTGCTAGTTTAGTAAGTTTGACTAGACTATATCAAAGTAAGGGTAATCTACAGAGTGCTGAATATATATATAAAAGGTTTCTAAAGAGGAAATTATCAATCTCTTTTTTTAAAAAGATTGAAATGAGTAGAAATGATGAGAGGTGTATTAAAGGTCTATTCGAATAGTTCCTTTTGAACAAATTTACAAGAAATTGACTCGTAAGGAAGAAAAGATAAAACAGACATTCTTATGTTTAAATTTGAATCTAAATAAATAACATATGTTTCCCTTTTTAGTTAAGATTTTATAACCTTTATTAGGAAGTGTTAGGACTATTAAAAGGAATCTATTTAAGCTTTTCAAAGTTGCAAATAAAGAAACATAATTCTACTTCTATAATTCCTTTCTTTAAGAGATTGAAGGGTAATCAACCCTTGCTTCCTTACCTACTAAAATAGGTTATAAAGAAAGTAAAATTATTAAAAACAATCATTTAATGTTATATAGGGTTCTAGAATTAGATGTTATTTTAGGATCTATAACAATTTAGTATTACAACCAAAAGAAGAAAAAGTGGGAGTAGGTTCCTTCCATCTTAAAGGTAATGCCCAATTATGGTTTATCAAGGTAGACAAGTACTAACCTCTAATGATATGGGAGAATTTCAAAACCAAATATAATTTACAATTATTCACAACAATAAACTAGGATAACTTTTTGAACTCTAACAAATTGGCACTATTAATAAATATAAAAGCCAATTTGAGCAATTAGTAGCTTGGACCAGTACTTTTTCTCAAAAATAGGAAGTTGAAATTTTTATCAACGGAAAGGAAGCCATTATTTACAAGAAGTAGAGTTGTAAAATCCTTAAGACCTTACTAGTTTTGTAAGTTTGACCAGACTATATCAAAGGAGGGGTAATCCACAGAGTGATGAATATATATAAAAGGTTTCTATAGGTGAAATTAGCAATCTCTTTTTTAAAAAATACTAAAATGAGTAGAAATGATGAGCGGTGTATTAAAGGATTGCGTCTCAATTATGATAAGCAGTATAAACCTAGACATCAATGTAAAAAGATGCTTTAGTCAAAAGGTATTGATGAAGAAGAGGAGATGGGAAGAGGTAAAAAGTCCAATAATAACATTTCATACTGTAGGATTTTATCAAGCTTGTCCTCTCCTTTCTACTGCCTTCTCTTCACCATCTTTTGAACTTCTCTTCATCATCTCTCACTACCTCTATAGATGAACTTCATATTTCATTTCATTGACCCTCTCCTACTTATTTCACTATCTTCTCTTCTCCATCTCTCATCGTTTCCATAGATGAAGAAATTAAACTATTCTCTTCTCAAATCAAAGTTCAGATTTCACGAATCAAACCTTTTCCTTGCCTCCACCATTCTCTCTTTTCAATGATATTACACCAGCTACGGCGAAAACTTGGAATTGTACCTTATGTGGAAACATGGGATTTTTGGCTTGGTTATTGCCATCGGGTATAGTGAAAGCGGCTGTGAAAACCACTGTGACTATGATGGTGGCAACAAGCAAGCTTAAATCTATAGTGTTTCTCATCCGTTTCTCTCCTTTTTCTATTAGGTCCTTGTGCTCTTTTAGAAATATTTCCCCAGGCGTTTGATTTGTCATATTTTTTGCTTCGACATAGCTTTTCTTAAGAACTCTCTTAACTTCGTGCACAGAATTGGTGGTAAGTGGGTGAGATATTACAACGAAAAACAAGCAATAATCATTCTTTCTTTTAACTTTAGTTATCTCATATTCACCTCAAACCACAATAGTTCATATTGTAGTTGAAGGCAACTCCTAGAATATCATTTAATTTATTTATAGTGATAAATTTGCAACTAAGTGCAACAAATTGTTCTTCTTCCCATCTTTAAATGCAGTGATCAGACTCTTAGATGAGCCTATCTCATGTATCAGTTTGAAGACATCTTTGTGGCATTGTAAAACAACAATATGATAGATGCTGTAATTGTTTCCATCAAATTCAAACACCAAATCAGGATACAAGTAAATGAGTGTGGTTAGGAAATCAAGGTTTCCTTATTCTGCAGCCTTAAATATTAGTAATAGAGGTGATCCAATTACTACAGACATTATTGAGTCATCATAAAATAGGACTTTTTGCAATAGGAGTTGGAGAAGCTGAATTTTTGCTTATTTTATAATTTAAAGTAGTTTTTGTAAAACAAGGCTTTAGTTGCATTTTGAGCAAATCTTATTTTGTATGAATTATGTATTTTTGGATTATGATGTATTGTGGCTTGAAATTCCCATTAAAGCCTTATAAAACTCTTATCTTTTGATGGTAATGAAATATGATTGCAATTTATTCATGATCCTCAAGTTTGTACATTCATTTATTTTCAGCATCCAAAAGGGCAAGATTTTGCGCTCTAAGTTTTAGGGCAGATCAGTATTGATCTAGGCCGAATGAGACATAATTGTCTTCTAGGAAGTGGTAGGATATCTTTCTAGCTTGTTGTTTTATGATGTAAAGTATGAAGTTGTTAGAAATGGGGATTGGGAGATATGATCATTTCAAGGGGTAGTGTTGTGTTGGATGCACATAGGACAGCTATAATAAAAGATGAGAACTTATCATATGTGGTAAACCAAGAGAGTAAGATTCAGGAGTTTAATGAAATCAATTGATAGTGGAATGTTTGAGGAGTTCATATTGCGTGTATAAGGAAGTGATTTTGAGAGGATTATGAGTAAAGGCGGTATGGTGTGTTTGAATTTAGAATGGCATAATTGAAGGTTTCATTGCGGCAAACTTTTCCCAAAGGGTACTACTGCCTTTAATTAGTGAATTCTCCGTGGCAAAGTTTGGAGTTTAGCCGTGGCGAAGTTTTCCTGAGAGGTCCTTAGAACCTTATCCTAGTTTTGCCGCGGTAAAGTTATTTAGTATGCCACAACAAATTTTTCCTGAGAGCTCTTTGAAGTGTCCCAGATTTCACCGCGGTGAAACATTTAGCTTGTCACAACGAACCCGTCTGCACTAATGTTGAAGATTTTCTTATAGATTGAAGTTTCAACTTCCCTTTCACTCATTTGTTATCCGACCATCTTAAATCATCACCCCGGGTAGGCAAAAAGGAACCCAAGTTCAACCCTTTTGAGATGTTATTTGAAAGTAGATGAACCAATTTGGGTTTAAGGGAATAGCCTTATAGGGAAATACATGGGTTCAAGTGCTTGTCATTTGAAATCACTGGGCTCTGGAAATGGGGTCTAGCATTCTTATGGTATCAGGGCGACTAGGTATGTGAAATGAACACGTATTGTTTTTCAATGAACCTCATGCATTGTTTTGTATTGTTTTACATGATTTGAAATTGTTGTTTTTGAAGCATAA